>CM019699.1:18381778-18394278 GCA_009760885.1 Achatina immaculata
TAGAGAAGGTGAGAGAAGG
Organism: Achatina immaculata; assembly: GCA_009760885.1. NCBI lineage: Eukaryota > Metazoa > Mollusca > Gastropoda > Stylommatophora > Achatinidae > Lissachatina > Lissachatina immaculata. The sequence goes on from CM019699.1 coordinate 18,381,798, forward strand.
AGAGAGACAGGGATAGAGAGAGAGATAGATTTGATATCACTGTATTCCCCCCCCCCCCCCACGGACAACTGTATGTTGCTTGCTGAAAGATGTTGACAACGTTTTAAAGCAGTTACTTCTTGTATCAACTTATTCCAGGTCCGAGTCTTTGACTCTAGCGCCAGAGATTTGAATACATTTGTTTCCTATCACATTTTCTCTGCTTCATTCAGTTCTTCAGCGGTTACATGGGGATTCCTCTAGAACTCTGTCATCTTTATGTCGCCTCTCGCTTGGTCCGCCATTCATTTTCTATTTGCTCTGTCCACCAAAGTGGTTGACTTAATTCCCTGTTCTCTCCCTTCCTTGCTCTGTTCACCAAAGTGGTTGACTTAATCCCCTGTTCTCTCCCTTCCTTTGCTGTGTCCAACAAAGTGGTTGACTTAATCCCCTGTTCTCTACCTTCCTTTGCTCTGTCCAACAAAGTGATTGACTTAATCACCTGTTCTCTACCTTCCTTTGCTCTGTCCAACAAAGTGATTGACTTAATCACCTGTTCTCTACCTTCCTTTGCTCTGTCCAACAAAGTGATTGACTTAATCACCTGTTCTCTACATTCCTTTGCTCTGTCCACCAAACTAGTTTCCATGGTATACATTGATTATGCTTCAGCTTACACCTCCAGTCCATACTTGCAATCCGTGTAATTCCACGCTGTCTGTGTTCCACTTCAACATGTCAGTTACTTCATGTTGTAGACCTGCTTTAATCAGAATTTCTGGCCGTTGCAACTTCCTCCTGCTGGGTTGGAATAACACTGGAATCCGTGAAATGGAAGAGTTTCTGTGTTTCCTGTAAGAGCTTTATATCAAAATCATGCACCAAATTCTCCAAGAAAAGAGCTTTTTGTCTGGCGCTCCTACAGTTCCAATAACCAACAGTTTTGCTTTTCAGTCTTATTCTCACATCGTTGTCTGGCGCTCATACGGTTCCAATAACCAACAGTTTTGTGTGTCAGTCTTATTCTCTCAGATGTGGTCCTGTTCTTCCGTTTCCCTGCTTTCTTCGTTCTCTTAATACCCCGACCATGATTCCATTTTCTTCACGACTCTGCTCAGTTTCACAACTTATTTAGATGTCGCAGCAGCGTCGACCGCACTGGCGATGGTTCTGTAAATTATGAGGTAAATCCATAGCGATATTGTACTACAGGAAAGGACCTAAACGGTCACTCTGGCAGAGCCCTTATACCAAAGAAGAGGTTTAACTAACCGCCCGATGCCGCCTCACTCGCATCAGAGCGCCCCGGAGTTAGGAACTGCATTCCCTGCAGCCAATCTGTCCCTCAGTTCGCAAAGAACACTTTGGACTTGGGTTACATTAACTTACATTACGGTGTAAAAGCCGCCATGGTTAGGCTGAAAACCCATATGATGGTAATATCATGCAGGTTTCCAGCAGTATTTCCATATCATGACATACGAGGGGTAATTGATAAGGTCTCGTCATAAAGTACAACGAATTATTTGTGGACATATTTTTTTGGTTATTTCTCAACATAGTCCCCTCGCAAGTCTATGCAATTAGTCCAGCGATCCTGGAGCATACGGAGCCCTTCTTTGTAAAAGTCAGTAACTTGTGCCAGTAGAAGGTTGTCCACAGCATGAATGACGTCATCATCTGAAGCAAATTTGCGACCACTGAGCTCCTTTTTTTAGTTTGAGAAACAGGTAATAGTCCGAAGGGGCCAAGTCTAGGGAATAAGGATGATGTTCAAGAAGCTGGAAGCCGCATTCGTGAATGGCAGCCATTGCCACCAACGACTTGTGAACTGGAGCATTGTCTTGCTGAAAGATGACTCCTCTCGTCAGTTTCACTCTACGCTTTTCCTTCAATTTGACCCGCAATTGCTTCACAAGATTACCGTAATAGACCCCGGTGACCGTTCTGCCCTTTTGAAGATAGTCTATCAATAGCACACCTTCTGAACCCCAAAAGTTGGAAGCCATCATTTTGCCTGCAGATAGAACCTCCCGTGCTTTCTTTGGAGGTGGAGATCATGATGTTTCCACTGCTTTGACTGTTCTTTGGTTTCTGGTTGAAAATGATGAACCCAAGTCTCATCCATAGTCACAAATTGCTGAAGAAACTTTTCAGGATCTGCAGAAAATGACCAAGATTGTCTCTTGACATGTTGAGACGCTGACGTTTGTGATCAGCTCTAAGACGTTTCAGGACTCATCGAACAAAGACCTTTGTCATTAGAAGGGCATTGTAAATAATGACATGAACATGTTCATGGGAGATCCTCAACTCAGTAGCAATGTACACTCACTTAGTCGTCGATCCCCCATTATCATGTCATGGATTCTGCCGGTGGTTTCATCGGTGGTTATCGTTCTTAGTCTACCTGGATGGGGATCATCTTCCAGACTCTCCCTTCCATGTTTGAATTGAGCTGCTCATTTCTTCACTATACTGTAAGAAGGGGCACTCTCCCCTAGAGTCTCTACCATACCCACATGGATCTCCTTCGATGATAGGCCCTTAATCCAGAGGTAGCGAATTACAGCTCAATGTGAAATTTTCTGTTTTCTCAATTTCTGCCACCCCCCAACACTTCAGTAACCTGTAATAAAGCTAGTTACAGTTAATTTCTTGAAACTTGGTGTTTAATCTTACATTCACATGATCTACAGACGGAGTTAAAATCAACTGTCAAAGTTATAATCCGCCGATATTTAAATCGGAGATGATCTCAACTCAGTTGCACGTACTCCGCAGCACCGCCGAGAATCTAGAATATGTCAATTTTCAAGACTGACTATAATATTTCCGAAGGGCCCCAAGATGGCGGAATGTTCTCAAACTGCTTCGCAATATAACAAAGTTCTTGTAGAGTCCATGAACCAGGCTAGCTCCTTAGAGGAATTTAATGCCTCCTGTTCTCTATCAGGCAAGGAGGAGATCAAGAGATCATATATTCAATATAAGATTAATAATAGAGAAATGTAGAGAGTTTAATGTGAATCTATATTTAGACGCTATAGACTACTCAAAGGCATTTGAGTGTGCACAACACGAGAAACTTTGGGAAATAATGGAAAAAATGGAATTTCCAACACATTTGATACAATTAACATCACTGCTGTATCTAGACCAACAAGCAGCAGTAAGAATAAATGCTGAAACAACAACTTGGTTCGATATAAAACAAGCGGTCAGTCAGGGGTGCATAATTACGTCTTACTTATTTAACTTGTATACTGAAAATATAAAGTAGGATTGTTAGAGAAGATGTAGACAAAGAATATTACGATGCCATAACAATTGAAGGTTATGACATACCAGAGATTAGATATGTTGATGACACATTATTACTGACCACAACACAAAAAGGAATGGAAAAACTAATTATGTCAGTCCATAAGAACAACGAAGAGTAAAACTTCTATTTTAATGCGAACAAAACAATTAAATAATCTCTGGAGCGGAACAGACAGAAATACAAAAATAAGATTGGGCATGCATCTTTCCAATCGCAATATATGCCTGTGAGACCTGGACACTTAACAAAACAGCTGAGAAACAACACATAAATGCCTTTGAATGTAAATGCTACAGAAGAGTTCTTCAAATATCATGGACACAAAAAAGAACAAATATTTCCATGCAACAAGAACTTAATATTGAAGAAGGATGGGTAATAAAAAGAATTAAAGAGAGAAAACGTAAATATTTTGGACACATGATAATATAGAGAAGACCGTCTTGGAATGGTACATACTGGGAAAAAGAAATAGAGGAAGACCAAAGCCAATATAGCTGCAAGACATCGTTGATAATCTGAAATCGATGCATCAGCAGCAAGCTATCTTGCTCATAACCGAGAGGCCTACAGGAGAGCTGTTAGGGAGGCAAAGTTCCGCAAGGGACATGTAAGTGAATGAATGAACTGCGTCGAGAAAAAGATCGTATTATTGGTCACCACTGACATAAATAAATAAGTTTAGTTCCTTCAGACCAATAATAAAAGTTGCTGGCAAATGCACACATGAAATTAAACCAGGAGTATGGCAGGTAAAAACAACCATTTATGGCATGAAGAAAACATTTATGACAATAAGAAAACATTTATGACATAAATAAAATATTTATGACATGAATAAAACATTAATGGCATGTAGAAAACATTTATGACATGATGAAAACATTAATGACATGAATAAAACATTTGTGAGATGAAGAAAACATTTATGACACGAAGAAAATATTTATGACATGAAGAAAACATTTATGACATGAAGAAAACACTAATGAATATGACGACATACATAATATCAGGAAAATGGTATTGTGGTGCTAAATAGGGTCGACAGTGCTGTATCATTTTGAAAATTCGACAATTAACAAACAGGCGAAACAGAAATTGGAAGAAACACATATTTTGAACAAAGCAGCAAGAAACACCATGAAACACTAGATAAACAACTGAAGACGTCATTGGACACCTTTTACAAAACTGAAACCTATTTAAAAGTATAAGGAAAAAGACAGTCAATGTTTGAAAGGTAGAAAAATACAGATTTTGGTATCAAACAAAAAATGCAAGAGAAAAGAACGAAAAGAAAGTCAAAAGAAAGATAATCTTAAGATTTCTCCAGACTTTCTTAAACTTTTCTGTTTCAAAGAAATTCTCTAAATACATCATTTAACACATGAGATGTATGGTCATAATGGTGTCAGTGTGACGAATATACAAATTATACTTCGTAAGATTGAGAAGAAATTGCTTCGAACAGAATGGGGTCATCTGTTAAGCCAGTCAAATGTGAGAAGCACAACGTGGCTTTACTGTTCGAGGCATGCGAGACTACATAGTAATGATGTGGCAGACAGACTTGCTGGACGTTAAAATGAAGGAAGGGAATGGAAGAATAAATGTAGATCTGAAGAGACTGCTGGAGCTAGGACAAATTAAAGACGCTGGCGAGAAATCTGAACTGTGTGGCATAAAACACATGGTAAGCAACCAACATCTGACAGGAACTATTAGCAAACATACTTTTGGATGGATGCTGCGGCATGCGATGGAGCATATATGAGGTTGTCCTGAATGCAATGAAGTCGAAGTGTGAATTATTTTGAGCCTTTGAACCTTTGATATATAATTAATATCAGCCATTGCAATGGCCAATCATGTCAAGCTAAAGTGATATGAGTAATAAAATTTCTCTCAAACAAGTTCCTTCTTCTTCTTCTTCTTCTTTTTTAGTTCGCTTCTACCATCACGACCGCCCCGAGATCTTACTGAATTTTCTCCTGTGGTCCTCGATAGGTCTCGTGGTCCCCCTGTGGTCCTCAAAAGGACCACACGAGATCCCCGAGAGGACCAAAAGAGGTTCAGAGTATCACAGGGCTTGAGCCTGTATTTTCGGTGGGTCTCAGGAGCGCGATTGCGTGACATCGCGGTTTTCGTTGCACCAGTTTAATCTAGAATTTGACTTTCTCACTGGAAAATCTCAGCGTGATTAGGATACACGTATATCCCCGTCGGGTGACAGGTGGTTGCCTATCTAGACTGCACTGGTCCAGTTTCTCCCACTTCAGCATTTTGTGGTCGTGACCGCTACCTTACCTAATTGTGACCAGGACGGAGATTGTGTCCAGGAGGACGAATCCTCGCCACTAATCAGTTTCACCCCTGGGTTAAGCCGGTTTAGGCAATCTGCCCCAGTATGGGTGTGTATAGGACGTGGCCGGCCTTTAGAGCAGAAGTGCCGTGATTTGAGTAGTCCTGATCTCGTGGCTACTGGTCACTTCACTTAATCATTCACCTTTTCCTCGACGGTGCTGAGCAGCAACCCTAATCGCATTTTCTTCATTAGCCGGGAGGAGTCTCACCCCACACACGGCAGCTGAAGAATCTCGCCAACAACGGCAGATGAGCTACCAAACATGACTCTCATCTACCCGAAGCGTCTGGTTTTCAGGCGGCAGATATTCTCCTTCGCCCCTTCTCCTGCCATTTTGAACAATTCTGCCACGAGAAGGCCAGGAGCTGGACTTGACTGTCAGAGGCTATTTGAGACGAATGCTGTGGAGAGCGTATCCCCCACCCTACCTCCGGCTATAACAGTCCTTAGAACCTCTCAAATAATGACAACGCTTCTTCTTTCTTGTGTTAATATTTTTTTTTGTTTGAAACACAAAACAAGAAGTAAAATTAACAAATAAGTTGTCATGTGTGTTTTCTATTGCTCACTTTATTGATTTCTTTCAACGGAGAGAGAGAGAGAGAGAGAGAGAGAGAGCACAAATAAGAAACATAATTATATGTGACGGAGTAATTTCATAAACAGAGGTAAGAAGAACTAGTCAAAGAAGAAGAGAGACAACTGCAATATTGATAACGATTCAACTGTTCACATTTTTCCGAGTCCATAGCTTCTTCTGGTACTTCTCCTCGACCTTCTCTATCCTGTGGTAAATCATCATAGAATAAGAAGAGAGTGAGAATCATAAGAAAATATTAACTGATAATTATGCCCCTCATAGTTCTCAATATCCTTTAAATTATAGCCATATAATAAGAGTTAGTCGATTGTATTTTCTCAGTAACGAATGTACTAAAGCAACTTTCAGACTAAATATCATTCATAAACCTGCATTGACTTCAGTGATTATCTAAGAGAAGAGATTCAGTCAGTTATGTGTATGTTCATCGCGGAACTTTGCCTCTCTATCAGCTCTCCCGTAGGCCTCTCGGTTGTAAGCAAGATGGCCTGCTGCCGATGCATCCATTTGCAGATTATAAACTATGTCTTGCAGCCATCTTCGTCTTGGTCTTCCTCTCTCCCTTTTTCCCATTACGTAATTTTCCAAGACTGTCTTCTCTAAATTATCATGACATTTATTGTGTCCAAAAAATTTAAGTTTTCTCTGTTAAACAAAGAAAACAAAGAAGAGATTAGTAAGCTAAAATATTCTATACTAAAGCCCTGTATGTGATTTCAGAGAATTGAAAACAGCTGTCGATGTGTATAAAAAAAAACGATCTGCCAAAATGAAACACTTACTGACAAAGACACTAATAAAATATACTACACATCACAAATACTAATATAATTGGACTACTGTTTCTGGAATAATTCCTCCATGTCAATCACGAAAGGCTTTATTCACTTCAAAAGTGAACAGTAAAGGTTACAGAGAACACACACGTAACAAACATTACGAAAAATGGGAAACATCTTGACATTCTACCTATCAAAAACAGATTTCCGTTCATCAAGGCCATTTTTTCAGGCTTTTGCAGTGCTGCAGACTATATGGAAATCTAAAAAACTAAGCATAAATATGAAAATCAGGATATTTAAGAGTAATGTTCTAAGTGTACTACTCTATGGAAGTGAATGCTGGAAAATCACCAAAATCATAGAAAACAAGTTGAATTCTTTCCAGACTAAATGTTTACGAAGAATTAGAAAAATATTTTGGCCAAACACCATAAGAAATAACATATTGTTGGCAGAAATGCAGATGAAGCCACTGACAACAATTATTGAGGAAAGACGCTGGCGATGGTTGGGACATGTGCTCTGAATGACTGACAACTCACTACCAAAAATAGCACTAAGATGGACACCACAGGGTAGACCAAAAGAGACATGGAGAAGAACAACAAAAAGGATGTTGAGCAATAGAGGGCTCACCTGGGCAAGAGCAGAAAAAAAGGCGAAGGACAGGCATTTGTGGAAAACCCTTGCAGAAGCCCTATGTGCCCTGGGCACTTAAGGTTCAGAGAAGGCCATTTTAATTCACTAAAATTCTACAGCACAATGCTCGACCCTATTTTGTTCAGAATTCATATCTAACATAAAATACAGTCAATGCTTAAGCAATTCTATGCACTCAAACCCACGATGTGACATGTTTTAAAAAACGTCTCTTACTCATCTGCCCAGCTTTGGAATACCCCACCAACTAATGTAACATTTATAAGTAATATTCCTATACTTTAAGCATTGTCAGTATATATTTGACGTGAACTATAAGTATCACTAATATGGCTGTGTGCATTTATGTTTATATGTACATGTGTCGATGTGTATATAAATATGTGAATATGTCACTTTATATATATCTACACATAGTTGAGAATGTACATAACGATGTACGTGTGCTCCTATATCATATCCATACTTGCATAATTCTGAACGTTTAAATATATGTGTTTATGTATTTAGTTCCACGTTTGAATCTATGTTGCATATCAATCCATAAGACCATTCAAAATTCCATCCATTCATATATACATCCGTTAATATATCCATTCCGTCAACCATTCATCTATCTATCTATCTATCTATCTATCTATCTATCTATCTATCTATCTATCTATCTATCTATCTATCTATCTATCTATCTATCTATCTATCTATCTATCTATCTATCTATCTATCTATCTATCTGTCTGTCTGTCTATCTGTCTGTCTGTCTGTCTATCTATCTATCTATCTATCTATGTTTTATATGCGAAAATGTCTTACATATGCACTATTTATATTTACTTATGTACTGCTGTTTACACTATACTGATATTTCCCTACATGAGTTGTATACCTGTACATTTAAGTATAAAAAATGATTTTATGAAATAGTAAAAACAATTTGGCATATATTTCATGGAAACAAACTTACAGTCTATATATGGGAGATAATTCAATTTTAAAATGGACCATTAGAGAAGGTGATAAAAGAATATAGTGGATGATTTTATTTAAATTAAGAATTTTGGTAGAATTAATTTTCAAGGATAAATTATAAAAGATAATTTTATTTTCCAAATACATTTGACGTCAATTCACAATATCTGACGCGAAGTCTATCTTTAAATTAGTACATACACATATTAATTTTTTCATCCATCCACATATTCATGCATTCACCTTTGAATTGTCATATCTATCTATCTATCTATATATCTATCTATCTATCTATCTATCTATCTATCTATCTATCTATCTATCTATCTATCTATCTATCTATCTATCTATCTATCTATCTATCTATCTATCTATCTATCTATCTGTCTGTCTGTCTGTCTGTCTGTCTGTCTATCTGTCATCTAACTTTGTGTTATATGCGCAAATGTCTTACTTATGGACTATTTATTTTTACTTATGTACTGCTGTTTATACTATATTTATATTTCTCTACATAAGTTATATACCTGTACTTTTAAGTACAAAAAATAACTTTATGAAATAGTAAAAGCAAATTGGCATATATTTCATGGAAACAAACTTACAGTCTATATATGGGAGATAATTCAATTTTAAAATGGACCATTAGAGAAGGTGATAAAAGAATATAGTGGATGATTTTATTTAAATTAAGAATTTTGGTAGAATTAATTTTCAAGGATAAATTATAAAAGATAATTTTATTTTCCAAATACATTTGACGTCAATTCACAATATCTGACGCGAAGTCTATCTTTAAATTAGTACATACACATATTAATTTTTTCATCCATCCACATATTCATGCATTCACCTTTGAATTGTCATATCTATCTATCTATCTATATATCTATCTATCTATCTATCTATCTATCTATCTATCTATCTATCTATCTATCTATCTATCTATCTATCTATCTATCTATCTATCTGTCTGTCTGTCTGTCTGTCTGTCTGTCTGTCTATCTGTCATCTAACTTTGTGTTATATGCGCAAATGTCTTACTTATGGACTATTTATTTTTACTTATGTACTGCTGTTTATACTATATTTATATTTCTCTACATAAGTTATATACCTGTACTTTTAAGTACAAAAAATAACTTTATGAAATAGTAAAAGCAAATTGGCAGTATTTCATTCAAACAAACTTACAGTCTATATATGGGATATAATTCAATTGTAAAATGGACCAGTAGAAAGATGATAAAAGGATATAGTGGATGATTTTATTTAAGTTAAGAATACTGGTAGAAGTAATTGGCAAAGATAAATTATACAAGATAATTTTACTTTCGAAAAATTATCACGTCATTTGACATTAACGAGCTTTAAGTCTATCATTAAATTAGTTCATAAACACATGTATTCATCGATCCATCCGTATATCCATGCATTCACCTTTAATTTGACGTATCTATCTATCTATATACCCATATATCTAACTTTATTACATCGTTTTTTTTGCAACAGACAGCGGGTTGTTTTCCAAAAAAAAAAAAAAAGACACCCAAGTGAGTTTCATGTATCTTTGACAATGGTGTGTCATAATGGTCTTCTTTTCATTCTCCGTTATTAATCATATTCATCTTTCATTCCAAGTCAAATCTCCTTTTCCGATCTTATTCCTGACAGTTGCACAGTTTAGATTAATTACAATGATTGTATTAATCTTGAGTAAACTCTTCAATTTGAAATAAACAGTCTTTTAAAAGGAGCAACAACAACAGTGTACACATAAACACCAATAAACAGCATCCATTCTCATTACCACAAAACATAAATCGACTTATTCACCAATAGCAACACTCTAGCGCCAAGCTGGAACTTCACAGATAGATAATGTCAGTGAACATTTATCTCTAGGTCTCACGACTGACCGCCACCTCAGCTGGAATTGTCTTCTTGACAATCTAATCAAACTCACCGCACAACACGTTTATCAATCTGTTATAATGAAACACGTATTGATAAAGACACTAAGAATATATACTACATATAAAAAATACAAACAAACTTGGACTACTGTTTCAAAATCTGGAAGTTTCTCCATGTCCAGAACGAAATTATTTATTCACTTCCACAGCAATCGGGAAAGGTTAGAGGTGACACATACGTAACATACATAATGAAGAATGGGAAACATATTGACATTCTACCTCTCAAGAACAGATTTCCGTTCATTAAGGCCAATTTAATTCATTAAAATTCTACAGCACATTGCTGGACCCTATTTTGGTCAGTATTCAATTCCAACATAAAATACAGTCAACGCCTAAGCAATTGAACGCTCTCAAACACAATTTAAAAAACGTCTCTCACTCATCTGCCCATCTTTGAAATACCCTAGCAACTCATGTAAAAGTTATAAGTAATATTTCTATACTTTAGGAATTGTCAGTATATATTTGACGTGAACTATAGGTTTCTCTAATATGTATGAGTGTATTTGTGTTTATGTACATGTGCTGATGTATATATAAATATGTGAATATGTACATTTATATATATGGTCACATATTTGTGAATATGCATACGATATATTTGTGCTAGTATATCCATACATGCATAATTGTTTTCGTGTGAATATATGTGTGAAAATATTTTAATTGATACGTTTGTATTTACGAGGTATATCTATCCATTCAATCATTCATACATCTAACCATTCAACAGACCATCAATTAATCCATCCAAAAATAAAACTGTCTATCTATCTATCTATCTATCTATCTATCTATCTATCTATCTATCTATCTATCTATCTATCTATCTATCTATCTATCTATCTATCTATCTATCTATCTATCATCTAACTTTGTGTTATATGCGCAAATATCTTACTAATGGACTATTTATTTTTACTTATGTACTGCTGTTTACACTATATTTCTATTTCACTACATACGTTATGTTCCTGTACTTTTAAGTACAAAAAATGATTTTATGAAATAGTTAAAAACGATGTGGCATATATTTCATTCAAACAAACTTACCGTCTATATATGGGAGTTAATTCAGTTGTAAAAAAGACCATTAGAAAAGATGATAAAAGAATATACTGGATGATTCTATTGAAAGTAAGGATTTTATTAGATGTAATTTTGAAGGATAAATTATAAAAGATAATTTTATTTTCCTAATAAATTTCACGTCATTTGACATTAACTGACGTTAAGTTTATCTTTAAATTAGTACATACATATATTAATTCATCCATCCAACCATACATCCATGCATTCACCTTTGTATTGACATATATATCTATCATTCCACCTATCTATCTGTCTTTATTATATCGTTTCTTTCCCACATACAGCGGGTTGTTTTCTCCCTAAAAAAAATACCCAAGTCAGTTTCATCTATCTTTGACAATGGTGTTTCATAATAATCTTCTTTTGATGTTCCGTTATTAACCATATTCATCTTTCATTCCAGCTCAGATCTCCTTTTCCGATCTTATTCCTGACAGTTGCACAGTTTAGTTTCATGACAATGATTGTATTAATCTTGAGTAAACTCTTCAATTTGAAATAACAGTCTTTTAAAATGAGCAATAACAACAGTGTACTCATAAACACCAACAAGCAAAATACATTCTCATTACCACAAATCATAAATTGACTTATTCACCAACAGCAACACTCTAGCTCCAAGCTGGAACTTCACAGAAAGATAATGTCAGGAAACATTTATCTCCAGGTCTCTCGACTAATAGCCACCTCAGCTGGAATAGTCTTCTAGACAATCTAATC
>CM019699.1:18399278-18409472 GCA_009760885.1 Achatina immaculata
TCCACCCATCCATCCGTCCATCCATCCATCCATCCATCCATCCATTCATCCATCCATCCATCCATCCGTGCATCTATCTATCTATCTATCTATCTATCTATCTATCTATCTATCTATCTATCTATCTATCTATCTATCTATCTATCTATCTATCTATCTATCTATCTATCTATGTGTTATATTCACAAATGTGTTAATTATGGACTCTTTTTACTTATGTACTGCTATTTACACCATACTGATATTTCTCTGCATTAGTTATATACCTGTACTTTTAAGTACAAAAAATAATTTTATGAAATAGTAAAAACAATTTCGCATATATTTCAAGGAAACAAACTTACGGCCTATATATGTAATATAATTCGTGTGCAAAAAGGACCATTAGAGAAGATGCCAAATGAATATATTGGATGGTTTTATTTAAGTTAAGAATTTTGGTGGAATTAATTTTGAACGATTAATTATAAAAGATAATTTTATTTTCCTAATAAATGTCACGTCATTTGACATTAACTGACGTTAAGTCTATCTTTAAATTAGTCCATACACATATTAATTCATCCATCCATCCATATACCCATGCATTCACCTTTGAATTGACGTATATATCTATCATTCCACATATCTATCTAGCTGTATCACATCGTTTCTTTCCCACAGACAGCGGGTTGTTTTCGCCCTAAAAACACACCCAAGTCATTTTCATCCATCTTTGACAATGGTGTTTCATAACGGTCTTCTTTTGATTCTCCGTTATTAACCATATTCTTCTTTCATTCAGCTCAAATCTCCTATTCCGATCTTATTTCTGACAGCTGCACAGTTTAGATAAATGATATTGATTGTATTAATCTTGAGGAAATTCTTCAATTTGAAATAAACAATCTTTTAAAAGGAGGAACAACAACAGTGTACACATAAACACCAACATACAAAGTCCGTTCCCATTACCACAAAACATAAATTGACTTATTCACTAATAGTAACACTCTAGCTCCAAGCTAGAACTTCACAGATAGATAATGTCAGTGAACATTTATCTCTAGGTCTCACGACTGACCGCCACCTCAGCTGGAATTGTCTTCTTCACAATCTAATCAAACTCATCGCACAAAACGTTTGCCAATCTGCCAAAATGAAACACTTATTGCCATAGACACTAAGAACATATACTACGTATCACAAATACAAACAAACTTGGACTACTGTTTCAAAATCTGGAAGTTTCTCCATGTCCAGAACGAAAGGCTTTATTCACTTCCAAAGCAATCGGGAAATGTTAGAGGTGACACATACGTAACATACATAATGAATAATGGGAAACATATTGACATTCTACCTCTCAAGAACAGATTTGCGTTCATCAAGGTCATTTTAATTCACTAAAATTCTACAGCACAATGCCGGACCCTATTTTGGTCAGTATTCAATTCCAACATAAAATACAATCACAGCCTAAGACATTGAATGCTATCAAACACAATTTAAAAAACGTCTGTTTCTCATTTGCACGTCTTTAAATACTCCTTCAACTCATGTAATTTTGTGTAAGTAATATTATTATACTTTAGAACTGTCAGTATATATTTGACGAGGACTATAAGTTTCCTAATATGTATCCTTGTATTTGTGTTTATGTAAATGTGTTGATGTATATAAATATGCGAATATGTACGTTTATATATATGGTCACATATTTGTGAATATGCATACGATATATGTGTGCTAGTATATCCATACATGCATAATTGTTTACGTGTGAATTTATGTGTCAAAGTATTTTAATTGATGCGTGTGTATTTCCGAGGTATATCTATCCATTCAATCATTCATCCATCCAACCATTCATCAGACCATCAATTAACCATCGAAAAATTAAACTATCTATCTATCCATTCATCTATCTATCTATCTATCTATCTATCTATCTATCTATCTATCTATCTATCTATCTATCTATCTATCTATCTATCTATCTTTCTACCTATGTATCTTTCTACCTATCTATCTATCTATCTATCAATCAATCTATCTATCTATCTATCTATCTATCTATCTATCTATCTATCTATCTATCTATCTATCTGTCTGTCTGTCTGACTGTCTATCTATCCTTTTATCTATATATCTATCTATCTATCTATCTATCTATCTATCTATCTATCTATCTATCTATCTATCTATCTATCAGTGTGTTTGTCTGTGTATATGTCTGTGGATCTGTTTGTCACTCGGTCTGCCTCTTTATATGTGTCTTTTTATTTATATATCTGTTCGCCTTTCGGAGAGTATGTCTGTCTATATTAATATTTATTGGCCTACTTATTTTTTCTCTTTTCTATGTGTATATATATATATATATATATTCGCATATTTTTCTTTAAAGTAACTATTGTTTTGAATTATTAGTAATGATGGTATGTTTTACTACATTAAACATTAAACTTACACACTAGATAAATGAAAATAAAAATTCTAAGAAATAAAGGATAGATCTGATCTGAAGGAAACACGAACGGTTTTAAGCGTCTCTGTCAACAAATTTGTTATAAAAATGTTTTTCAACAGTTATTTATGAACAAAATATAGGTTATAAATGAAAAATACATTTCAACTTATAAGAAAATATTTTACATTATGAAGGTTCAAACTTGTATATATCCATATATCACTCTATTTATCTATCCATATATTTCTCTATCTATCTATCTATCTATCTATCTATCTATCTATCTATCTATCTATCTATCTATCTATCTATCTATCTATCTATCTATCTATCTATCTATCTATCTATCTATCTATCTATCATCTATATATGTGTCTGTCTGTCCATCTGTCTTTCTTTTTGTCTATCTATCTATCTATCTGTTTGTCTGTATGTCTGTCTGTTCATCTCTTTGTCTCTCAGTCTGCTCTTTATATGTGTCTTTTTATCTATATACATCTGTTCGCTTTTCGGAGTGTCTGTCTCTGTATATTAATATTTATTGGCCTAGTTATTTTTTCTCATATATATATATATATATATATATATATATTCGCATATTTTTTTTAAAGTAACTATCGTTTTGAATTATTCGTAGGATTTATGGTATGGTTTACTACAGAAAACTTACACACTAGATTAATGAAAATAAAAATTCAAAGAAATAAATGATAGATCATAAATCAAGCAAAAATAAAAGAACCTAAGCTTCTTTGTCAACAAAGTTTTATAAAAAAAATTTTAGAAGAGTAATTTTATGAATAAAATATATGTTTTAAATGAAAATGTTTTTGCACTTATAAAAAGATATTTCTAACTAAGAAGGGGCAAAATTGTATCTATCTATCTATCTATCTATCCATCTATCCATCTATCTATCTATCAATAAGATCGCATTGAATCTTCAATGTCAAGACAGTTTTCATAAAACATATTTATTAGGAGTATTTGTAATTATGAAATAGAGTAAATAAATGAAAGATAGTTTTAAATTATAAGAAGATTTTTTTTAAATGTGAATGAGCAAATTTGTATCTATCTATCTATCTATCTATCTATCTATCTATCTATCTATCTATCTATCTATCTATCTATCTATCTATCTATCTATCTATCTATCTATCTATCTATCTATCTATCTATCTATCTATCTATCTATTTACGTGTTGTATCCTCCGATGTCTTTCTTATGGACTATTTTTTTACTTATGTACTACTGTTTACACTATACTGATATTTCTTTTCATTAGTTATATACGTGTATTTTAAAGTACAAAAAATGATTTTATGAAATAATGAAAGCAGTTTGATAGATATTTCATGGAAACAAACCTACCGTCTATATATGTAATATAATTCAAAGTTGAAAAAGGACCATCAGAGAAGATGATAAATGAATATACTTGATGATGTTATTTAAATTAAGAATTTAATATAAGTAATTGTGAAGGACAAGTTTTAAAATATAATTTTATTTTCGAAATAAATATCACCTCATTTGACATGAAACGTCCGTCAGGCTATCTTTAATTTCATCTGTATATATATATATATATATATATATATATATATATATATATACGTGTTATATGCTCCAGTGTCTTTCTTCTGGTCTATTTATTTTTACTTATGTACTGCTGTTTACACTATAATGACATTTCTTTTCATTAGTTATAGACGTGTATTTTTACGTACAAAGAATTATTTTATGAAATAGTGACAGCGGTTTGGTATATATCTCATGGAAACAAACTTACTGTCTGTACATGGAATATAATTCAAGGATTAAAAAGGACCATCAGAGAAGATGATAAAGAAATATATTAGATGATTTTATTTAAATTAAGAATGTGAGTCGAAGTAATTGTGAAGGACACATTTAGAAGATAATTTTCATTTCGAAATAAAATATCACCTCATTTGACATTAACTGTCTGTCAGTCTATATTTAAATTCGTACATATATATATATATTATATATATATATATATATATATATATATATATATAAATTCAACCATCCATCCGTATGTCGATGCATTTACGTTTGAACAGACATATATATCTATATATCGATGTATTTGTCTTGATTTATTATATCGCTCTTTCCGACAGACAGCGCTTTGTTTAAAAAATATTAACCTTGCCATACTCATCTATCTTTGATAACGGTGTTCCATAAGGGTCTTCTTTGCTTCTATCTATCTATCTATCTATCTATCTATCTATCTCTATCTATCTATCTATCTATCTATCTATCTATCTATCTATCTATCTATCTCTATCTATCTATCTATCTATCTATCTATCTATCTATCTATCTATTCTTCTACATGTTATATGCTCCAATGTTTTTCTATGGACTATTTACTTTTACTTATGTACTGCTGTTTACACTATACTGATATTTCTTTTCATTTGTTATATACATGTATTTTTATGTGAAAAAAATGATTTTATGAAATAGTGAAAGCGGTTTGGTATATATTTCATGAAAACAAACTTACTGTCTATAAATGGAATATAATTCAAATATTAAAAAGGAATGTAAGAGAAGATGATAAATGATATATTTGATGATTTTATTTAAATTAAGAATTTTAGTCGAAGTAATTGTGAAGGACAAATTTTAAAATATACTTTTATTTTTGAAATAATTATCAAGTCGTTTGACATTAACTGTCTGTTAGTCTATATTTAAATTCGTAAATATATACATTAATTCATCTATCCATCCGTATGTCCATGCATTTACGTTTGAATTGGTATATATATATATATATATATATATATCTCGAACTATCTGTCTTACTTTATTATATAGTTTATTTCCGACAGACAACGGGTTGTTTTTCTAAAAAAATACACAATTCAGATTCATCTATCTTTGACAACGGTGTTCCTTATGGGTCTTCTTTTGATTCTACTTATCTATCTATCTATCTATCTGTATGTCTTCCTATATGTCTGTATATATGTGTCCGTGGCTTTATATTTATCTACCTGCTTATCTATATTTATATTTGTTTGTGTAACTTTAGTTTGTTTTTACTCGTCTATATATTTATGCAAAGAAACCTAAATTGGTGACAACTGACAAACAAAGGCATCTGAAATATGTATCAATGAGAAAACAGTGAAAGACGCCAAGAGCTTTGAACATCTTGGATCACTACCTACTAGTAATTGAGATACAATAAGGGAAATTAAAAGGAGGACATCTATCTCTCTTCACAAAGTAAAACAACTAAAGAATCTGTGGATATCTCTATCTCTCTCTCTCTCTCTCTCTCTCTCTCTCTCTCTCTCTCTCTCTCTCTGAACCTTAAGTGCCCAGGGCATATGGGGCTTCCGTAAGGGTTTTCCACAAATGTCTGTCGTTTGCCTTTTTTTTTTGCTCTTGCCCAGGTGAGCCCTCTACTGCTCAACATCCTCTCTGTTGTTCTTCTCCATGTCTCTTTTGGTCTACCCTTACTTCTGTTCCCCTATGGTGTCCATCTTAATGCTGTTTTTGGTAGTGAGTTATCAGTCATTCGGAGCATGAATCTGTTGATAGGAGCAGACAAAACCACACAAATAAGATTATTTTAGGGCATACATCTTTACCAGCGCAACATATGCCTCTGAGATCTGGACACTTAACAATACAGCTGAGGAATACATAAATGCCTTTGAATGTAAATGCTACAGAAGAATTATTCAAATACCATGGACACAAAAAGAACAAATATATCTATACTACAAGAACTTAATATTGAAGAAGACTGGCTAACAAAGAGGTTTAAAGAGAGAAAACTTAAATGTTTTAGACACATTAGACGTCATGATAATCATGAGAAGACCGTCTTGGAAGAGTAAATAATAGGAAAAAGAAATAGAGGAAGACCAAAGCGAAGATGGCTGCAAGACATCGTTGATGATCTGCAGCAGGCCATCTTGCGAACAACCGAGATGCCTACAGGAGTGCTGTTTGGGACGCAAAGTTCCGCAAGGGACATGCAAATGAATGAATGAATGAATATATTTCATTTCCACTACCAGCGTGTAAAATGCCGAAGGAAAATACTCGGCATCAAGTGGACTGAATTTAAGAACAATGCAGAGATAAGACAGATGACTGAACAACAACCAGTCTCATGGGTGGTCAAGAAAAGTAGATGGACATATGTTGGTCATTTGATGAGAAGAAATGATCAGAGAATCCCAAAACAAGCTATCAAGTGGAACACAACAGGCCGAAGAAAAAGGGGCAGACCGCGTGAAACTCTGAAGAGGACATTATTAAGAGAAGCCAAATTAACAGGCATAAAATCCTTTGATGAGGTTGAAAGATTCGCCGAAGAAAGGAAAAACTGGCGAACTACTTTGCGAGCCCTATGTGACGTTTAACGGCACGGGAAGGATATAAGATATAAGATATAAGGCCAGCGTGTATATATAATTATTTTTATTTTATGTCTGTCTAGCTACATATATATTTTTAAATATGTGTTTATTATTTTTTCAGTGAATGCTTTTAATAATTCCTGTTTTTGTGCACAGGTAATATGTCACTTTCAAATATATTACCAAAATAAAATCATTCTTGATTGTTCATTATTACTTCGAGTTGTAAAGTATAAAATTCTAAAAGTGAAAAAAATAGTTTTTTTTAAAAAATCCAGAATAAAAACTCATGTTACTATGGAACGTTTTGAAATATTTATTTTACCATAAATGGTTTTCAGCAAAGTGAAAAATGAAAACGTTGTAATTACAGTTCTTTTGTAGGTTAAATTAATAAATGGTTCTAAGGACTGCAAACGCGCCACAAACAGCCTCTGGCAGTCAAGTCCAGCTCCTGGCCTTCCCGTGGCAGAACTGTTTAAACTGACAGGAGAAGGGGCGAGGGCGAATATCTGGCGCCTGAAAACCAGTTACTTAGGGTAGATGAGTGTCACGTTTGGTAGCTCATCTGCCGCTGTTGGCGAGATCTTCAGCTGCCGTGCGTGGAGCGGTGCTCTTCCCGGCCAATGAAGAAATGTGCAAATGGGGTTGCCGCGCAGCATCACTGCGGAAAAGGTGGTTGAAAGAATAAAGCGAAGCAAACAGTCAAATCACGGCACCTCTGGTCTGGAGGTCAGCCACGTCCTGAATGCAGTCATATCGGGTGAAATGCATGAACCAGCTTGTCCCAGAGGTTAAGTCACTGCTGGCTTAACTTTTCAAATGCCGTGCGTGGAGTGAAGCTCCTCCCGGTTAAGGAAGTAAATGCGGAAATAAAGGTTGCTGTGCGGCGCCGATGGGAAAAGGTGGTGGAAAGTGAAGTTTAAGCTGATATGTCCGCATTTACTTCCTTAACCGGGAGGAGCTTCACTCCACGCGCGGCATTTGAAAAGTCAAGCCAGCAGTGACTTAACCTCTGGGACAAACCGGTTCATGCATTTCACACGATATGACTGCACTCAAGACGTGGCCGACCTCCAGACCAGAGGTGCCGTGATTTGACTGTTTGCTTCGCTTTATTCTTTCAACCACCTTTTCCGCAGTGATGCTGCGCGGCAACCTCATTTGCAAATTTCTTCATTGGCCGGGAAGAGCACCGCTCCACGCACGGCAGCTGAAGATCTCGCCAACAGCGGCAGATGAGCTACCAAACGTGACACTCATATACCCTAAGTAACTGGTTTTCAGGCGCCAGATATTCGCCCTCGCCCCTTCTCCTGTCAGTTTAAACAGTTCTGCCACGGGAAGGCCAGGAGCTGGACTTGACTGCCAGAGGCTGTTTGTGGCGCGTTTGCAGTCCTTAGAACCATCTATCTATCTATCTATCTATCTATCTATCTATCTATCTATCTATCTATCTATCTATCTATCTATCTATCTATCTATCTATCTATCTATCTATCTATCTATCTATCTATCTATCTATCTATCTGTCTGTCTGTCTGTATGTCTTCCTATATGTCTGTATATATGTGTCCGTGGCTTTATATTTATCTACCTGCTTATCTATATTTATATTTGTTTGTGTAACTTTAGTTTGTTTTTACTCGTCTATATATTTATGCAAAGAAACCTAAATTGGTGACAACTGACAAACAAAGGCATCTGAAATATGTATCAATGAGAAAACAGTGAAAGACGCCAAGAGCTTTGAACATCTTGGATCACTACCTACTAGTAATTGAGATACAATAAGGGAAATTAAAAGGAGGACATCTATCTCTCTTCACAAAGTAAAACAACTAAAGAATCTGTGGATATCTCTATCTCTCTCTCTCTCTCTCTCTCTCTCTCTCTCTCTCTCTCTGAACCTTAAGTGCCCAGGGCATATGGGGCTTCCGTAAGGGTTTTCCACAAATGTCTGTCGTTTGCCTTTTTTTTTTTGCTCTTGCCCAGGTGAGCCCTCTACTGCTCAACATCCTCTCTGTTGTTCTTCTCCATGTCTCTTTTGGTCTACCCTTACTTCTGTTCCCCTATGGTGTCCATCTTAATGCTGTTTTTGGTAGTGAGTTATCAGTCATTCGGAGCATGAATCTGTTGATAGGAGCAGACAAAACCACACAAATAAGATTATTTTAGGGCATACATCTTTACCAGCGCAACATATGCCTCTGAGATCTGGACACTTAACAATACAGCTGAGGAATACATAAATGCCTTTGAATGTAAATGCTACAGAAGAGTTATTCAAATACCATGGACACAAAAAGAACAAATATATCTATACTACAAGAACTTAATATTGAAGAAGACTGGCTAACAAAGAGGTTTAAAGAGAGAAAACTTAAATGTTTTAGACACATTAGACGTCATGATAATCATGAGAAGACCGTCTTGGAAGAGTAAATAATAGGAAAAAGAAATAGAGGAAGACCAAGGCGAAGATGGCTGCAAGACATCGTTGATGATCTGCAGCAGGCCATCTTGCGAACAACCGAGATGCCTACAGGAGTGCTGTTTGGGACGCAAAGTTCCGCAAGGGACATGCAAATGAATGAATGAATGAATATATTTCATTTCCACTACCAGCGTGTAAAATGCCGAAGGAAAATACTCGGCATCAAGTGGACTGAATTTAAGAACAATGCAGAGATAAGACAGATGACTGAACAACAACCAGTCTCATGGGTGGTCAAGAAAAGTAGATGGACATATGTTGGTCATTTGATGAGAAGAAATGATCAGAGAATCCCAAAACAAGCTATCAAGTGGAACACAACAGGCCGAAGAAAAAGGGGCAGACCGCGTGAAACTCTGAAGAGGACATTATTAAGAGAAGCCAAATTAACAGGCATAAAATCCTTTGATGAGGTTGAAAGATTCGCCGAAGAAAGGAAAAACTGGCGAACTACTTTGCGAGCCCTATGTGACGTTTAACGGCACGGGAAGGATATAAGATATAAGATATAAGGCCAGCGTGTATATATAATTATTTTTATTTTATGTCTGTCTAGCTACATATATATTTTTAAATATGTATGTTTATTATTTTTTCAGTGAATGCTTTTAATAATTCCTGTTTTTGTGCACAGGTAATATGTCACTTTCAAATATATTACCAAAATAAAATCATTCTTGATTGTTCATTATTACTTCGAGTTGTAAAGTATAAAATTCTAAAAGTGAAAAAAATATTAGTTTTTTAAAAAAAATCCAGAATAAAAACTCATGTTACTATGGAACGTTTTGAAATATTTATTTTACCATAAATGGTTTTC
>CM019699.1:18409572-18515301 GCA_009760885.1 Achatina immaculata
TATAATTCAAAGATTAAAAAGGACCATCAGAGAAGATGATACATTAATATATTGGATGATTTTATTTAAATAAGAATTTTAGTCGAAGTAATTTTGAAGGATAAATTATAACGAATAATTTTATTTTCTAAATACACATCACGTCATTTGACATTAACTGTCGTATAGTCTATCTTTAAATTCGTACATATATACATTATTTCGTTCATGCATTTACGTTTGAAATGACGTATATATCTATATATACATCAATTTGTCTAGTTTTATTATATCATTTCTTTCCGACAGACAGCGGGTTGTTTTTAAAAAAAATACCTAATTCAGATACATCTATCTTCGAAAATCGTGTTCCATTAGTGGCTTCTTTTGATTCTACCTCTCTCTGTATGTATGTATGTATGTATGTATGTATCTATCTATCTATCTATCTAATCTATCTATCTATCTATCTATCTATCTATCTATCTATCTATCTATCTATTATATATATATTTTATATATATATATTATATATATATATATATATATATATATATATACGCATGCATATTTTCTTACACTGAACTATCGTTTTGAACTATTAGTAGAGGTTTATCGTATGTTGTATTACAATAAAATTACCCGCTAAATATAAAAAAAAAATTCAGCGAATTAAATGAGTGATTAGATCTGAAAAAAAAACAAACTCTTCAAAGCCTCTCGTTCAAGTAAACAGTCATAAAAAGTGTTTTCAAGTAGTAATTTTATGAAACAAATATATGTTATAAATAAAGGATCGTTTTCAAATTAAAGGAAGTTGTTTCTAATTGTGAATGGTCAAATTTGTATCTATCTATCTATCTATCTATCTATCTATCTATCTATCTATCTATCTATCTATCTATCTATCTATCTATCTATCTATCTATCTGTCTGTCTGTCTGTCTGTCTGTCTGTCTGTCTGTCTGTCTGTCTATCTGTCTATCGATCTATTTATTTATCTATCAATATGTTATATGCTCCAATGTCTAAACTATAGACTATTTATTTTTACTTATGTACTGCTGTTTACACTATACTGATATTTCTTTTCATAAGTTGTATACTTGTATTTTTAAGTAGAAAAAATTGATTTTATGAAATAGTGAAAGTAATGTGGCATATATTTCATAGAAACAAACTTACGGCCTACATATGGAATATAATTCAGAGATTAAAAAGGACCATCAGAGAAGATGATTATATATATTGGATAATTTTATTTAAATTTAGAAATTTAGTCAAAGTAATTTTGAGGCACAATTTATAAAGGATAATATTATTTTCTAAATAAATATCACGTCATTTGACATTAACTGTCGGTTAGTCTATCTTTAAATTCGTATATATATATTTATATATACATTAATTCATCTATCCATCCCTATGTCCATGCATTTACGTTTGAACTGACGTATATATCTATATATCCATCTATCTGTCTATCTTTATTATATCGTTTCTTTCCGACAGACTCCGGATTGTTTTTCTAAAAAAATACCCAAATCAGATTCATATATCTTTGACAATGGTATTCCATAAGGGTCTTCTTTTGATTATATCTATCTATCTATCTATCTATCTATCTATCTATCTATCTATCTATCTATCTATCTATCTGTATATGTGTGTGTGCCTATCTATCTTTCTATCTTCTTATCTATATTTCTATTTGTCTAACTTTTAGTTTTTTCTACGTGTCTGTATATCTCGTTTCCATTATCAGCCTGTGTTTTTAGTTATTTGTTTTTTCTGTATGTCCAGCTGCTATATATTTTTTCTTATATATGTTTATTATTCTTTCAATGAATATTTGTAATATTTCATATTTCTCTGCACATTAATATTTCTCTTCCAAATATGTTTTCAAAATAAAGTCATTCTTGATTTTTCTTTATTACTTCGAGTTGTAAAGTATAAAATATTATATTTATATTTTTAAATACTAATAAAAATTCATGTAACGCTGGAACATGTTGAAAGATTTATTTTATCATAAATGGTTTTCATGAAATTGAAAATTTAGAATATTGGAATTATAGTTCTTTTGTAGGTTCAATCAATAAGTCATTTGCATGCCCTTCGCGTAACATTACCTCTATAACCGCATTGGTTTCTCCGCAGTTTTCTTCTCAGGCATGACAGCTTAGTCTTACTGAACGAGTTACTATCGTTTTTATAGGGACCATTTCTGACAACACTTTTCTACTGAAACAGTATCTGAAACACTATCTGGACTGAAAAGAAATACACTTACACTCTATAAAAATACGTCAAGAGAAATTTATTAAATCAAACTTATTGACATATATTTTTAAGAAAATGTTCTATCCACACATACTTCTATCCATCCATCCATCCATCCATCCATCCGTCCATCCATCCATCCGTCCATTCTTTTATCGATTCAATCATTCATTCATTCTTCCATCCATCCGCCTGTCTGTCTGTCGGACTCTGTTTATATGTGTATACCTCTGTTTCTCGATCTCTCTGTGTGTATATGTATGTTTATTTATCTACCAGTCTGTCTGTCTACCTTTCTAGACTACCATTCGTTTATCTAAGTCTTTTTAAAAATTAATTCGTTATATAAGAAATATACACATATTTTAAGGCATAAACTGGTATATTGAAATAGTATCAGAGGTTTAGTGTGTGTTTCTTTCAAAGAAACTTAAAGTCTACACATTGTACAACATTCGAAGAAACAAAAGAGTTATAAGATTGATAGAAAAACAAAATATCGGAAGGTTCTATAACATTTAATATCTAATCAGTAGAGTTTTTCAGGTGAAAAATGCACAGATGCATAAATGTATAAAAAGTTTCATACCAAAAAATAATTAAATTTACAAAAAGAATTAAATTGGAACAGAATTTATGTACGAGCATCTAATTATCTATCTATCTATCTATCTATCTATCTATCTATCTATCTATCTATCTATCTATCTATCTATCTATCTATCTATCTATCTATCTATCTATCTATCTATCTATCTATCTATCTATCTATCTATCTATCTATCTATCTATCTATCTATCCGCTTATCTCTGTTGCTATGCATTTTCTAACTTTTAATTTTTTCTGCTTGTCTCTATTTTCAATTTCCACCGTCAGCCTGTGTTTTTATTTATTTATATTTTCAATTTTTTGTCTGTCCAGCTACATATTTTTTTAAAATATATATTTGTATTGTTCTTTCAATGAATGCTTGTAATATCTTCTGTTTTGTGCACATTAATATTTCTCTTCCAAATATATGTGGAAAATAAAGTCGTTCTTGACTTTTCTTTATTACTTCGAATTGTAAAGTATAAAATATTAATGTTTTTTAATACTAATAAAAATTCATATAACGCTGAATATTTTGAAAGCTTTATTTTACCATAAATGGTTTTCAGGAAATTGGAAAATGAAAAAATTGGAATTATAGTTTTTTTGTAGGTTAAATCAATACATCCTTTCTATGCCCTTTACGGAACGTTAGCTCTATAACAGTTGTAGGTTCCTTACAGTTTTCTTGCCAGACATGGCGGTTTAGTTTTACTGAAGGAGTTATTGTCGTTTCTAGAGAGAACACTGACGACAATATTTATCTACTGAAACATTATCTAAAAACTTATGGGCTGAAAAGAAACAAACTTACCAGCTATAAAAATGCGTCAAAAGAAGTATCTTAAAACAAACTTATTGACATATTTTTTAAAGAACATATTCCATCCATCCATCCATCCATCCATCCATCCATCCATCCATCCATCCATCCATCCATCCATCCATCCGTCCATCCATCCATCCGTCCATCCATCCATCCGTCCATTCATTTATCGATCCAATCATTCATTTATTCTTCCATCCATCTGCCTGTCTGTCTGTCGGACTCTGTTTATATGTGTATACCTCTGTTTCTCGATCTCTCTGTGTGTATATGTATGTTTATTTATCTATCCGTCTGTCTGTCTGTCTGTCTACCTTTCTAGACTACTATTCGTTTATCTAAGTCTTTTTTAAAAATTATTTCGTTATATAAGAAATATACACATATTTTAAGGCATAAACTGGTATATTGAAATAGTATCAGAGGTTTAGTGTGTGTTTCTTTCAAAGAAACTTAAGTCTACACATTGTACAACATTCGAAGAAACAAAAGAGTTATAAGATTGATAGAAAAACAAAATATCGGAAGGTTCTATAACATTTAATATCTAATCAGTAGAGTTTTTCAGGTGAAAAATGCACAGATGCATAAATGTATAAAAAGTTTCATACCAAAAAATAATTAAATTTACAAAAAGAATTAAATTGGAACAGAATTTATGTACGAGCATCTATCTATCTATCTATCTATCTATCTATCTATCTATCTATCTATCTATCTATCTATCTATCTATCTATCTATCTATCTATCTATCTATCTATCTATCTATCTATCTATCTATCTATCTATCTATCTATCTAACTATCTATCTATCTATCTATCTACCTAGACTTGATCTTTACAAGAAAAGCTTTAGTTATTATGCTGCTCATCTTTGGAATACCCTCCCATCCTATATAAAAAATATAAATTATACTCCTTCCTACAACTACAAGCTTTCCCAATATCTATTTGATGTCGACTACATACCTCCATGAATTATAAAACTTAAAAGTTATCTTAAGCTGCTCTTACAGACACCGAATACAATTGATTGTTTTCTGAATAGTCCCGAAAATTTTGTTTAGTAGATAGTCATTTATAATGTATGTAGTTACTTCTGTACTGAGTGAATGTTTAAGAGCGAAACGTAAATGTTATATTTTATTTTATGTCTCTCAGCTTCAATGTTAGTTATGTTTGTTTTATGAACAGCATGTTTGTAGTATGTCTGGAATAGAGTGAAAGATGTATGATAAAGGGCAGAATGTCAGACGGGATTGCGTGCCCAATTCTTAACCCTTTTGAAATACAGATCAATATAAATGGTTTTCAGGAAATTGGAAAATGAAAAAATTGGAATTATAGTTTTTTTGTAGGTTAAATCAATACATCCTTTCTATGCCCTTTACGGAACGTTAGCTCTATAACATATGTAGGTTCCTTACAGTTTTCTTGCCAGACATGGCGGTTTAGTTTTACTGAAGGAGTTACTGTCGTTTTTAGAGGGAACATTGACGACAATATTTTTCTACTGAAACAGTCTCTGAAAACTTATGGGTTGAAAAGAAACAAACTTACCAACTATAAAAATGCGTCAAAAGAAGTTTCTTAAAACAAACTTATTGACATATTTTTTAAAGAACATATTCCATCCATCCATCCATCCATACATACATCTATCCGTCCATCCATCCATCCATCCATCCATCTATTCTTTCTGCCATCCATTTGCCTGTCTGTCTGTCGTACTCTGTCTATATATTTATACGCCTGTTTCTCGATCTCTCTGAGTGTATATGTGTGTTTAATTATCTATCTGTCTGTCTGTTTGTTTACCTTTCTATCCAACTATTCATTTATCTAATTTTTTTTCATTTTTTAATTATTTCGCTGTATAAGTCTTATATAATGATATCGCAGGGTGTTTTGAAGAATGCCAGTAGTGATTTTATGCATTTTCACTTGCACACATACGGGCATGCACACAAATATCACACGTAAAGACACGCACATCATACAGTACCACATATATACAGACATATATATATATATATATATCACTGTGTGTAATATACTAATATATATGTATCACTAATAGACGATTTCGACTTACTTATAGTAGGTAACAATTGATGTGCACAGAACCCAAATTATACTTGAGTGTGTTCGATGTACACGCCCCGAAGCTTAGTGCAACATTACTAACGTTCTAGTAAATTCCGCATCTTCTCGCGAAAACAATCTTTAGGGGAACTGTACACCCAGTGCCGGGCAACCTCTTGCACTTCTTCGTTATCTCTGAAACTGTGGTCTCTCAGCGGCTTCTTCATGGCTTCAGACAGTGCATACGTCGTTAATAGCAAGATCAGGAGAACATAGCGGATGTGGCAATACCGTAAATCCCACGGACTAACAAAGTGGACATGTTTATCCAAACAGCAAAGAAACGACTCAGTGCAGTGAAGACCATGGCAGGTGCTGGTCTGCCACAAGGGACAATCTTCCTGCTGGTGCGGGTGTTTGTGATGTCGGTGGTTGAGTATGGCATCGGCCTTCTGACTCTGTCCACGACTCAGATAATCAAGCTTGAAAGAATCCAAAATGAGGTCATGAGGACAGTTCTGGGGTGCAGGGAGACTCGGATGCCCTACTTGTTGGATATGCCCAGCGTGACAGTAAAGCACAAGTATGTGCAAGTGAAGACTTACTACAGGAGTGCCGGCACAGGGCAGACGCATCAAGCGAGGGAGATCGTGGATGACGGAACCAGAAGAGACACTGTCAGCAGTCCGTGATCCAGAGCAGATCCCACTAGAACCGGAATAACCTAAACGTGAATGCCGAGACTGGGCTCTGGGTAAGACAGAAGACCATGTGCAGAAACAGATTCAACTTCATTCCAAACCACGTGACCCTGTGATCTTCACAGACGGATCTGTGACACTAGGCCTAATAAGTGGATGGGGCTATCGAACGACAAAATGGTTGCTAGTAAATTAAGAACCTATGAGATCACCACTTCGGGCATGAAAATTGAGCTGCAGGTAGCATCAGTAGCAGCAGGACTATATATTGAATGTTAGGATGTAAGATAACTCATCTGAGAATTGGAACATTTGTATAAAATGAGTTATCTTCTGAAGTAATCAGCTGTTTGTGAGTAGAGTCCATCTGCACGACGGTCACGGTTAAGGTATGACAGGAAAAAGGTCAGGTGAGAGAGAAATCATATGACTGAGGGACAGTTGTACTTTGTGTATCGTCTGAGATAGACGCAGATTAATCTATTAGAAATGTTGTTTAGTGAAATAGATGTAGAATGGAGTGTATTAGGATG
The DNA here is from genome assembly GCA_009760885.1 of Achatina immaculata. NCBI lineage: Eukaryota > Metazoa > Mollusca > Gastropoda > Stylommatophora > Achatinidae > Lissachatina > Lissachatina immaculata. The sequence continues at coordinate 18,416,576 of CM019699.1, forward strand.
TTCAGAAGGTGACAGCAGTCTGTCGGAACATATATTATATCGTGGAGATGTCCAGTCCTGCGTCCATGGATTTTGTTGATGCTTTTGTCGTTCTCGTCATATCGCTCATCGACTCATCGTCACCCAGTGCATCATTAAAATCATTTCAACTGTAAAGTTGCTGCTCCTGTATTACTATTTCCACTGAGAGAGAATGAACCTGAGAGCAAGTAAGTCTGTGAAGTGAATAACAAAACGGACGCAACTCAACGTAGAATATTCGTAGATTAAATGAGATAGAATATTAACAGTAATTGATAAAGTCAACACTTGTCGTTGTAAACAGAATGAACATTACTCCAGTGGACAATAGTGGAAATTTACAGAGAGATAAGCAATAGGTTTACATTCTACACATAGAAGAGCAGAAGATAAAATCACACCGTATCATGCTTTAGGGCGACTCGCATGGGATCTGTATAACAGACTCCCAAACATGTTACGGAGAATCTAGAGGCATTTCTTCCGCAGGGAGTGGGTCCAGCTTCTATTGGGCTTTCGCTTATCCAGTTTGACGTGGTTCCACTGCCCAGGTCTTGCGGGAGCCATAGACAATGAGAACACGGACAAGCTAGCAAGCACGGCATCAGTTCAGGCTACCCTAAGAGTGGAGAAAGAGGAGATTGCAAGAGCCATCTTGGTTACGCTGTATGTAGAGGACGGCATCGGCTTGAAAAACAATGGGATCAGGAGGATGATGGAATTGGGGAGGAGAGTGGAAGTGGACGTTTTTATGAAGGAAGAGGTTTAGCGCGTGTGACTGGCTCTATCAGCAGGGGCACACTTCAGAGGGTGTTGGGACAGAGGTCGGTGCAAATTTGGGGATCCCCAGAGCGCGGAGATGCCAGTCTCTGGTTACAGATCTACAGATAACAATTATGCACGAGCAACACGTGACTGGACCACTTTCCCCATACGACGCTATTGGACTTTGCCTTGTAAACTTCTCAATGGCTCGAAGTAACATGCACTGTTGATTGTAAGACAATGAGCTAAAATTAGGCCAGTGTTATCTCAGAAAACCGTACCCATCTGTATTTCTGCTGATATAGCGGCACGAAATTTCGTAGGTCTGGGACTTCCTTTGTGTCTCTGTTGCGTCGATTGTTGGTTGGTCTCCGGTGTATGGTAGTGAAACCATGACTCATCAGCAGCCACCAAACGCGGAAACGAAAACCCATCAGGATCTGGGTCGTTCAAGACATTTCTGAACTCATTCATTCTTCCGAGTTTGTGTCGGTCGGCTTAACACCCAATGTGCACAAATCTTTGAAAATTGTAGGTCCTAGTGCATGATGCGGTGTAAAGCTGGCGACACAAATCATATAAACAGCAACGTGAGAGAAATCATCTGAGTGAAGCAGAGTCAACAGCGAGCTTATGGCTAATAACACGGCCGTAGGAGAAGATAACAGCCGAGGTGACAATCGACTCCATAACTTAGACCACTCAAAGAGAATATTTAATAAAATCAGGAAAGAAGAAAAACTCCTTTCAAAGAGGAGAAAGGTACCATTGTTAAAGTTCCAAGAAGGCAGTCTCCGTTGCTGCAATAATTAAAAAATTGTGACCCTTCTATGAGTTACCTCAAAAGTATTCTGTAAAATCGACACGAATAGAATCACCAATGTGGTGGATACTGCAGCATGAGAAGAACATACAAAGCTTAGAAAAGGAAGAACTGTATTGATCAAATTTTCACTCTAAGAAGTTTGCTGGGGCAACTTACAGAAAACCAAAATAATTTCATTTTCACTGATTTTTAAAGAGCATTCCGTAGCACACAAAGAGACTGACTGTGGAAAACTCTGAAACAATATGGAATACGAAACAAACCCATCAAAAATATAACAGCCGTGTACGACGGCCAGAGAAGGCATTTAGTGAATAGTTCCTGACTGAAACGGGCGTTAAACAAGAATGTATTCTATCTCTCTTCCTGTTTGGAAATGTCATCGAACTGACCAGGAGAAAATGCTGCACTGCTAATACCTGCCTCGAACGGGTAATGACGATCATTTAGAAGATCTTTATTCTGCGGACGACATTGCTCTCATTCGTGAAATATGAAAACGTGCAAGAAAAATACAGATGTCGTGTACTCCGTGGCTAGCATAATAGGAGTGGAGATCAAAACGGAAAATACAGATGTCGTGTACTCCATGGCTAGCATAACAGGAGTAGAGTTCAACAAGACCTCAAGGCGAGGAACACTGGAGAAGCTTGCTGAAAATACAGACTCATGGACAGGAACAATGGAGAAGCTTGCCGAAAACAGAGATCTCAAGGCGAGGCACACTGCAGAAGCTTCCAGAGAATAGAGACTCAGAGTGAGGCACACTGGAAAAAATTACAGAGAATAGAAACTCATGGCGATGCACACTGAAGAATGTGACAGATAAAAGGGATGGCGACTGCAGTAAAACTGGATTAAATAAATAAGGTAGATAGAGGTGTATGGTGCAGTTTTACAAAGTGAGGGAGTGAGTGAGTAAGGTGAGAAAAAAAAACGAATAGAAAGTATGAGAATGTATAAATGAAAAACATACAACATCCGATATTTCGGCGTGAGCCTTATTCAAGGATACATACAAAACAAGACAAAAACACGAAGAACTTATCTGAACAAGTCTTTCTCCCGGTCGAGAAAACAGGAATGTGTGAAGTAGAAGGGAGAGGGAAAACCCACGCTGCCTCATAACAAAAGATGCCCGATAGAGCCAATCGTAAAGAATGGGTGGAGAGAGGGGAGGAGAACAAGTGGGAGAAAGGGGTGGGGGGGAAGGCAATAGACACATGATAGCCGCTAGAGGAGGTGTCGGGGGGGGGGGGGAAGGGGAGGGAAAAGGGGACGCGGGGAGATAATAAATGAAGAACATAAACACCTGCAGGGAGAAAATGTGAAACTGGTGAATAGGACAATACCCTAAAAACACCAATATGTTGGCAAAGAAAAGAAAATAGGGTGGTGGTGGGGAGGGGTAGTATGGAGAAAGAAAATAGAGTTAAAAATAAAGAAGTTACAGAAAGCTGAAGACATTGTTAATTCCAGCTGGGTGGAGACAGCCAGTCTGGAAGTTTGCGGAGAATATAAACTCATAGCGAGGCACAATAGAGAATATTGCAGAGAATAGAGACTCATAGCCAGGCACAGTGGAGAATCTTACAGAGAATATAGACTAATATCGAGGCACAATGAATAATCTTGCAAAGAATAGACACCCATAGCGAGGCACAATGGAGGATCTTGCAGAGAAATGAGATCATGTCGAAGCACACTGGAGAAGGTTACAAAGAATACAGACTCAGAGCGAGGCACAATGAAGAATCTGACAGAGAATAGAGATCAAGGCGAGGTGCACTGGAGAATCTTGCTGAGAATAGAGACTCATCGCGAGGCACAATGGAGAATCTTGCAGATAATAGAGATCATGGCGAGGCACACTGGTGAAGTTTTCAGAGAATAGAAACTCAAAGCAAGGCACACTAGAGAAAATTGCATAGAATAGAGATAATGGCGAGGCACACTGGTGAAGCTTACAGAGAATAGAGACTCATAGTAAGGAACACTTGAGAAGCTTCCAGAGGTTAGAGACTCATGGCGAGGCACTCTGGAGAAGCTTTTCGAGAATAGAAACTCAATGGGAGACACACGGGAGAAGCGTGTTGAAAATACAGACTCATGGCAAGGCACACTGGAGAAGCTTGCAGAGATATATTAGAGACTCATGGCGAGGCTCACTGGATGGAATGGTTTAAATGGTAGAACACTGGTTGGTACTTTTGAATATTATCTTAGACTAGTTTTTTCTGAATGGAGTGTAGATCTGAAGTAGCTGTTCACAGTCCCCAGACATCTGCTTCACTCCCAGATTTTTTTCTAACCTTGAGTTGGCACAGCAGATATAGAAACCCAAGCCAGTACAGCGTGATACATTGATATGAGGTTGATTTGATGGACTTGGTGGCAGTAAAAATGGTGACGAAATGCAGACTGACGGCATGTTGCTCTGCCATATGGCAAGTCATTTCATACCTTCCAAAAAAACCCCAGTAACAATTAAAAGCCATCCATCTCCTCGAGAGAAATCCATCCTGTCAGGTTCAAGTTCAAACCTAGATTGCCTTCCCTTTAATTGCCTTTCCCATAATTCACCTTTCCACGAGCTTCTTGCCTCCCGTGATCACATGATCTGTAACCGTATCAAACGACCTCTATTCCGGAAGTTACAGAAAGGAAAATTCCACAAGGGCGACAAATACCCTCCTCTATACATAAAGATATAATACATTATTCACTGTAGACTATCTATGAAAGAAGACATTGTGACATTTATGTTTCAAATTATTTTGCCAGAAATGCCTCTTAATAATTACGTGGAATAGAAAGTATCTTAATTAATTTAAACTTTGACGTTCAGTAGTTGGGACTTCACAGATGTTAAGAAATTTGCCTTCTGCACAGATGGCAAGATGTTATAATATTGCCATTTCTTCATTAAGTTTCTTTATTTTCTGTCAGCCATGTAAAAGCTAAATCTTAGATCCGTACGATATAACTCAACGAAAAGAAGTAACACAACTTACTACTTTGTCGACGCATCCGAGCACGGGTCAGAGACGCCACAGACGTATCATCAGCGCTGTCAAAATCCCAGTTTTTCTCTTCTATCGAAAGTGGCGCGGCATGAAGGCACCAAATGAGCATAGACAAATAAACAGCCAAGATAATCATTCTTGAAGGCTTAAGAAAGCTTTTGGAATCCATGTTTTTTCAACTGAAAGTTAGGATACACAAAAAAAAAGAAACAGGTAACATGAAACGTAGTTTTATTCTGTAATATGAATAAAGATATGAACAGATTATTACGGAAACAATTTTACATATGATTAATTTCATTGCACTGTTTTTGAAACATATAAAATTTGTAAACATAAACTAAACACACCCTCAATTGAACATACTAACTGTAAACTGATTCCTGTACATTTGAATGAGTATTATAATTTTTTTTCTGACTAGAGAGTCTTTTTACACGCACTTACGAGGTTAAGAATGCTCATGATGCAATCCGATCTCTCGACATGGCTTGGTTAAGGCCTTTCTCCAGCTGGAAGGAAAAGGGATAAATCCCACGCCTCAAAACAACCAACCACAAGAACTGACTCAAAATATCTCACACAGACGAGTATCCATGTGGCAATGGAGTCCAAACTCCAGAACATATCATTCAAGACTGCCAAACCATGCAGACCTGAGGCGTGAGACATGGCCAGAGGACACAATCTTGGGGCAAAATCTGTGGGGTTCCTATTAGGATCTGGAAAGGACTGCGGGCTTTGCCATGTCGACAGGGATAAGGATCTGAAGTCAACAATAACATCGAAAGCAGAAGATATATATTTCTTGGATGACAAGCGGGTCCAGAAAACAGTCCAACAATTACAACAAGGGCAACGGACAAAATGGGAGGAAGTCCTGCAGAGATCACTAACATGGAATGACATCTGGAAAAATGGCACCCCTGAGGCTCAGCTTCATCATCAGAGCTACTTATGACTTTCTGCCTACAGGCTCCAACCTATAAATAGGGGTTGATCAGAAAATACAAAGTGCCCTCTTTGCAGCGAAAGGCAAACAATGGAACATGTGCAGTCAGCATGTAGAATGTCTTTAGAGCTAGGACGGTACGCCTGGCGGCACAACAGAGTGCTGCAGGAACTAGTAGCCATCGTAGACAGGGCAAAAGATAATGCAAATAACAGCAAAAGAGTTGGGGTCCATCCTAAATACATCATAGGCGATAGTACGACATCGAATATTGAAATCAGGGACATTCCTTTACCATCACTGCTAGATGGTACAAATGACTGGGAAGTGATAGCGGACCTTCTAGAAAGAAGAGAATACTCGACTGCCATCAAGAACACAGGAATGCGACCGGACATTGTAGTGTACTCTACAGAAAAACAGGAATTAATAATAATCGAGCTTACGGTCCTGTACGAAGCTAGAATAGAGGAATAGCATTTATTCAAATTGGAGAAGTACAATGATCTGGTCAAGCAACTGAGGCAGGAGGCAAGAGTCAAGGCAAAAGTGATAGCTGTAGAAGTGGGAGCAAGATGATTCGTAGCAACATCAGCATATGACCTATGTAAGCAACTGGACATAAAGGGACAAGCAAGAGCATGGGCATTGAAAAGCCTTTCAGAAACAGAAGAAAAGGCCTCATGCTGGCTGTGGAGTATGCGAAACAAGGATTGGGAACATAATTAATTTCATTTGCCACAACCAATACCAGTCCTCCGTAGCTAAATCGCTAAAGACGCACTTCAAAAGTGCAGTGCCAACTGGAAGATCACGGGTTCAATCCCGGGACCGGGAAAGGGAAAAAAAGCAGCAACTCACATGACCTCTGGGAGTCATGACCCAGAGGGGCCCACCCTCCTTACAGTGTCAGGAGTTTAATAGGGTACAGTAGAGAGTTTCCTGCATATGCATATATATATAAGAAAGTGGGAGTTTATCTCAAGTATTTAGTCTGGGGAGTTGTTTATCTATGGTGTCATACTGTCTATTTTAAATATTGCTTGTGCCCTTGAAGTGGACGAGTTGGTGCTAGAGCCAATACATTGTAGGCCTTGGTTCCATCACTTTAATGCCCAGCCAGAATCTAGTACAAGTTTCCAGAAGTTCTGTTGAATCATTAGAAAGTATAACACAATACTTCTTTGTGTAATACTGGAGGTCTAAAAACTCTTTGGATGATTTGCTTTAAGTGCTGAGTCCACACATCATCAAGCACAATACAAAGTTAAGGAATGCAGTAAGTACACAGGAAAGATTAACAATAAGACGTAGGTAGTAAATAAAACAAAACATTATTAAATAAAACTTGAATTGCTATTTATATAACAATACTCGTGGTGCTACTTTATGGCACCAACAATCGTCGTGCCTTCTCTAAGCCACCAACAATGACGAATTTCTCTAACATATTCTGACACTTCCGAATTCTCTGTCTGACATTTACTCTGAAGACTGATAACCAAAGTCTTCAGATTACAGACATAACCCAAACGTTGGCACTGACACATTTCAACGACTCACCAAGTCTGGAGTAGACACTTGGATAAGACGTTTATCTGATGAAACAGCGACGATGAAGATGAAAATATAAATACGCTAATTGCCGGCAGGTTCCCCTGCAACATGGCTTTTCCAGCAGTCGTTCCATAACCTAACATTCAGAGCAAGATCCTCACAAAGCAAAATTCTGCAGAATCACCAAAAGCTAAAACCAGAAATCAACGACAGCTTCCACACACGTCTTCACTGGCCCACATTCAAGCGAACACGAACTCAGTCCAACAAAAATCACGCTGTAAATGGATACCCCAGCTACCGTGATGCTTCTAGAGCGCTCAGGAAAGCTAAGCCCAATGTCTGAAAATAAATGGACATCAAGAACGCTAATTGCCCCAGATAATAATATAAAAAACGATTGCCTCCCTTTTTCCGTATTTCATTGATTCATTCAGCTTTTCAAGTCATTGTGTCTCAATGCTACAGAAAAGCACGGCTGGATTAACCATTAAGCACAATAAGAACGTGTTTTGGGCATCAAAGGAAGCGGGCACCGCAGAAATTGTCCATAACCAAATTTACCATGGTCCATATGGTGCAGCTGAACCATGATCCACAAAAGGGGCCAACACATTAAATGAAAAAAAATGACATACAGATATATACAATAATAACAAGAGCACACAGGGTCGTGAAATCCAAGGAAAAAATACCCCCACCCCCACATAAACAAAAGCACGGGAAACTTTGTATGCAGTCTGTGAAATTTGTATACGCTCAGAAGAGTAGATAATTAGAAATGCTAGACGTTGACAATGAATACGAACAAAGAGGATTTGTTCAGATAACAATAGTACAAATGAGACAGACACAGTGAAAAGCGAGGACACAATAAAACCTCCAACATGAAATAGCAGGATAAATGACTTAGATAAATGACAATTGTTCAGACGGAATTGACTCCACTGACATGTACGTATGTTTGCTAATCTTAGGACGCTATTGCACACGGTTTTGAAATAAGGGAGTAGACCGACTGGAACACCTGACCAATTAAAAATATTTAGACCTGTGGCCTATTGGACAACTGACTGACAACATAAGTCAAGTTGGCAGTTCTAGGAATAGACCAGGAAGAGAAAACACAAGGGAGACACGAAGGGGAAGAGCGATCGAGAAGATACAGAAGTAGAAGAACAGGAGCGACAGAAAGAAGACGAAGGTAACGACAGATAGAACAGATGGGCAATTAGAGTAATAGATACTCAAGAAATCAGTTTAGAACCGGAGTTAGTTTTATGACAGACATAAATTGTCTCATGTTCGAAAAGTGTTTATTTTAGTACTGCATGAGAAATGCAGATCGGATACATTTGAAACCTGACGTAAAGAAAATTAGTTGAGGAATTAGTTGACCACGTGTTGCAGATCTGATACAGTACAGAGTTTGGAATTGTTCTCTTATCACATGTAGAGTATTTTGAAGTTGAGAACATTGAGAAATACCGCGTGTAAAATAAAGTTTTATTTTCTGAACAATGATAACTTGCTCCAAAGAATGTTATGTTCTGTTGCATCTTATTCCAAGGGATGTTGTCAATGCTAAATCTGAGACTTTATTTGTCAGAATTAAATGAATTCGGTGAATTTTTCATCGGACTTTGTCTAGCTACTGTTATAATGTTTGTGAAACCTAATCTAGACCACAGGAATTCGTGATGTATTGATCAAAGAACATTTCTGCTATCAGTCATTACAATTTAAACTACAACTAGACATTGTTATGATGGTTCCGTGACCAGGACATTGTTATGGTGGTTCCGTGACCAGGATATTGTTATGATGGTTCCGTTACCAGGACATTGTTATGATGGTTCCGTGACCAGGACATTGTTATGATGGTTCCGTTACCAGGACATTGTTATGATGGTTCCGTGACCAGGACATTGTTATGATGGTTCCGTGACCAGGACATTGTTATGATGGTTCCGTGACCAGGACATTGTTATATTTCCACAAAATAATTCAAACAAAATATTCTTTTTATTTCTGTATTTACAGACGCCAAGAACCAAGATGAAACGTGTTCAGTCACGTGGTGCACAAAAGCGAAAACTATCAAAAAAGACCGCCAAGCTGACTGTGTTCCTTACACAAGTTCCCTCATCAGAAGTGGACACAATACGGCACATACCACTTTGATCTCTTCACACTCAAAATATGATGACGCTAGAATCAATGAGGTGTCACAAGTTTTGCCTGTAAATTCTCTTGTTACCCCTACTGCAAATCTTGATTCAAGTTACTTTTCAATACATCTGGGGTTGAAATAATTGCTGAAAATGAAAGTTTAATGGACCATGGTGATGATGGTGAATTTATTATGTCTGCAAAAGATGAGGTAAATCAGATTATGGCAGTATCCCCTTAACTATGGGATATAAGCAGACTGGTACTCAGGAAACAATTAATAGAGTGAGTGCCCTTGTTTGAAGGGAATTTTGGTTGAGAGCATAAGCGGGGATCTTGAGATAAGCGTGTAGCATGGACAAAAACTGAGTGGATAAGGATAGTATAAATACCACTCACCATTAGAAAATGAGGGAGCCTTACTTGTTTTTATGTGACAGACAGACAGACAGACAGACAGACAGACAGATAGATAGATAGATAGTCTGGTTAGGTAGAGTTTTCAGTAGTAGCAGTTTTTGGTAGAGGCAAGATAAGTTAAGATGTAGGATTTAGTTTTTGAGATAGTTGAAGTTGTTCGGGTGGAAACGCTGTAAGTATGGTTTTTTAGTGTATAATTACATAGTAAGGTTTTCTCCCATATAGCGGGAAATTGTCATTATAAACGTCTTTCCCGCCTGATGGGCTACGTTTCCATCCTGATAATTTCATCCCTGATTTTTCCTATCAGTGAACATATTTAGTCTGAATATAAAAACTACACCTCTGGCTTTGTTGAAACCCTCACTGTTTGAAGAGTTTTGTTATGTGGGGAGACTGCTAAGTTCAGTTAAGTTGTTGTATCAGTATTATTCTGTGTAGTTGAAAGCCTAGGAGCCTTGTTGGATTTTCTTAGTGTGTAACAGAGACATTTAGGTTGTCTTATAGCACCAACAACAAGTAATTCCTAAGATGAAAGATGCTACCAGATGTTGATTACAAGGCACCTACAACTCGCAAACCTATCAGAAAGAAGGTACCCAATGACAGAAGTATGTATATTGCCAGAAATAAGTTTCGTATCACTGTAAGGAGGGGAAAAATAAGCAAGCAGTGACCCGGTTTTGAATGGAAATCCCCAGGCCTTCGAATCCGGCGCTGACCAGGTATATAAGACGAGAAGAGAAAAAAAGGGGATAAGTTGAACACGTGGAAGTCCAGCGGCAGACGTGGACAAGGAGGGTCATTCGATAGATGGAGGCTGGCGTGTATAGTTTAGTTGTGTGCATTTGTAATCAGCATTGAAATCATATTATTCAAGGAACCTTTTTTGTTATGATTCAATAACGCGTGTGGAAATGTATAAATATATGGACTTCATGCGCATAGGATTCGTTTGATTCCCATTGCCTTGTGGATCAAAATTTTGTAAATACAAGGATCGTGATTTTAGGAAAAAAGGATTGTTGTTTCGTGTTCCCGTTATTTATACGTAAGGTCTGAATGTATGGGGTAGTCTCCCTTCCACCACTCAGTACGACGGCGGCAAGAAGAAATAAAAGACTTAACAATTAATTCACGTCAGTAAAGTAAAATATAAAAATACTACACCATTAAAACAATACTACATATGGTGACCGTGATCCAACGAATCCCCATATCATATATGATAATATATGTTTGATATGTCAGCTGACCTTGTTACAAACCATTTGCATTAATACTGGAACATAGGAGGCCAGTCAGGGTTTAGCGAATGTACAGGGGAAATTCCACCATGGAAAGGTCAAAGCTCAGCGCCCACGTGCTTGTTACGTCACATCGGGACAAAGGCGCCAACAAGTAGCAACGGGCAGGCTGCTCAGTAAGTCAGGACGGAGAATCACGCATAGTGGTGCAGTGTGAAGAAGCACATCGTGTATTAAAAACAAAATCTTGGAAAATATTTCTACAATATTTCAACCGATAATCTTCGTCTAAAAGCCAAGAACCATGGAATCTGCGACAAATATCGACACCAAACCAGAAGCTGACCCAGTCACCATAATGACCGAAGCCTTGAGACAATTAAAGCTAACCTTGGCCACCACTCAAGGTATACCCTGCCACATCGATACCTACGACGGCGATCCACAGAGATTCCAACAATGGATAGAACAGACAGAAAAATATGCCTTTGTACATAACCTACATGATTTGCAAAAGAAAAATATATTCCTTATTACAGCCAAGGGGAGTGTTTCAGACTTTGTCTCCAGGCGAATTCAAGAGAACGCAGACGAAACATATACGGTCTTTAAAAAAGAACTAGCTAAATGTTTCTGCAAAGGCATCGATCCTCACGCAACCTTGAGACAAATAAGCAATTTGAAGCAACACAAAGAAGATCCAATCCAAAACATGGCAGAAACAATGATTAAACTGGCAAAACAAGCCTTCGACAACGACAAGATACATGAACCGGCCACACAGCATTTGCTGGCAAATTTTTTTATAGACGCTGTGTATGACAAAGCAATCAAAACTAAGTTAATCAAGAAAGACCCACAGACATTAAACTCGGCAATCAATACAGCTATCGAAATGGAGAAGTTCACAAAAAGACTAACATCCCGCATGGCCAACGGGGAGACCCCATGCCCGACAACTGAACCAATGACTTCTTCTTTACGCACCGACAGTGCTACACAAAGACAAGCTGCCTCGGAAAGCGCCACTCAAACACAGAGGCATTATAGAGAAAGCAATCAAGGATATGCTAGAGGCAAAGATCATAGAACGAGCACCACTGTCCAAGTGGAACTCACCGATAGTTATAGTAAGAAAAAAGGACGGAACACATCGCTTTTGCTGCGATTTTAGAGGACTAAATAAAATCGCGACTCCCATCACATACCAGATGCCGAACGTAGAAGAAATTATGTCAGTGCTCAACGGCGCAAAATACTTTACCACACTGGACGTTAAATCAGGATATTGGAGTATACCCCTAACAGATGACTCTAAAGTGAAGACCAGTTTCACGTCCAGTTTTGAAAAGTTCATGTTTACCAGAACTCCGTTTGGCGTCGCCAACGCTGCAGCAGCATTCATGGCATTAATGGATGAAGTACTGCACGGATTATCAGACCACGCCATAGCGTACATAAATGACATACTGATTTTTACTAAGACGTCGATTCAGGACCACATCAAACACATACAATCTGTGTTTCACAGGCTAAGACAACATGACGTCAAGTTGAAAATGGCCAAGTGCAACTTCGCACAGAACAAAATCAATTAATTAGGCTTTACCATGAGTAGCCAAGGCATCACACCAGATAAAGAGAAAGTAAAGGCAGTGGCAGAGATAGCCACACCAAGGACAATAAAACAAATACGAAGTTTTATTGGAGCATTATCATACTACAGAAGGTTTATAGACAATTTTTCCCACAAGGCAGAGCCCTTAATCGCGCTCACAAGAAAATATATTCCTTATTACAGCCAAGGGGAGTGTTTCAGACTTTGTCTCCAGGCGAATTCAAGAGAACGCAGACGAAACATATACGGTCTTTAAAAAAGAACTAGCTAAATGTTTCTGCAAAGGCATCGATCCTCACGCAACCTTGAGACAAATAAGCAATTTGAAGCAACACAAAGAAGATCCAATCCAAAACATGGCAGAAACAATGATTAAACTGGCAAAACAAGCCTTCGACAACGACAAGATACATGAACCGGCCACACAGCATTTGCTGGCAAATTTTTTTATAGACGCTGTGTATGACAAAGCAATCAAAACTAAGTTAATCAAGAAAGACCCACAGACATTAAACTCGGCAATCAATACAGCTATCGAAATGGAGAAGTTCACAAAAAGACTAACATCCCGCATGGCCAACGGGGAGACCCCATGCCCGACAACTGAACCAATGACTTCTTCTTTACGCACCGACAGTGCTACACAAAGACAAGCTGCCTCGGAAAGCGCAAGTCAAAGCACTGCCACCGTGGCCCAGGTCTCTTATCAGGACACGCAGACAAACATAAGATATAAACCATGTTTCAACTGCGGCATTCATGGGCACATAGCTCGCCAATGCAGATATGAATCTACACCAGTATCAAACAGAAGTTCATGGAGGAGCACGCAGACCAACCATGAGTATACACCACCCAGATTCACCAGACCACCTGAGGACCGATACAGAACACCACGAGAATCTGCACCAAGATACAGAGTCTATAATCAACAGAGAAAACTCGGACAACTTCAACGGAGGTATGGTAAACGGTCCACCCCACCTCTACAAGTAGCAGCGGGCCGTATCACAGCACTGGAACACGGCACAAACGCAACTTCCACCATTCCCATGCAGATAAACAACACCATCATCCACACACTCATCGACACTGGCAGCGAAGTCAGTCTGATCAGACAAAACGTATGGGAAACTATTCGCTCAAACACGGTATTACTGCCCAGCGAAGGCAAACTCTGGACTGTCGACAATTACGAATTACGGGCAAAAGGAATCACATGGATAAACATATGCATAGGAGGACAAACTCATAAACAAAAGTTTATAGTGGTAGACAGAATGTGCAGACCCGCAATACTAGGCAGAGATTTTCTATCTCACACAAAAGCAACAGTGGATTTCGGAAGCATGCAACTATCGATTGGAAAACCTATGAAAAACGAATGCGAGATTTGCTCAACGATCAGAGCTACTTGTGACGTAGCAATTAAACCACAAACAATAACCATCATACCAGCAAAATTGCAAAGACTTTTACCGGCATTTAAAGACACGGAGTTAATGATCACTAATCACCAGAACAGTGTATTACTTCACGAGCCTTGTGCTGAAACTATAGACAGTATCGTTAACACCGATAAACAAGGAAAATGCCTCGTGACTATAGAAAACAACTCCAACAGGCATTTTAGAATAAAAAAGGACAAATCGCAGCAAAAGCAGAGTTCGGCCTCGACATAAATAATATAAATAAAGAACAAACACAGAACAACGCAAATACCACCAGATCTACTGATAGAATCCAACAACTGCTTACACAAATGCAAAACACGAAGCGGCTATCAAAACGATAATAGACAAGAATCAAGACATTTTTGCAAATAACGACTTAGAATTGGGCAGAACTAATACCGTGCATCTGCACATAGACAATGGATCCAACCCACCAGCATTCACAAAACCATACCCTACGCCACTCAAACACAGAGGCATTATAGAGAAAGCAATCAAGGATATGCTAGAGGCAAAGATCATAGAACGAGCACCACTGTCCAAGTGGAACTCACCGATAGTTATAGTAAGAAAAAAGGACGGAACACATCGCTTTTGCTGCGATTTTAGAGGACTAAATAAAATCGCGACTCCCATCACATACCAGATGCCGAACGTAGAAGAAATTATGTCAGTGCTCAACGGCGCAAAATACTTTACCACACTGGACGTTAAATCAGGATATTGGAGTATACCCCTAACAGATGACTCTAAAGTGAAGACCAGTTTCACGTCCAGTTTTGAAAAGTTCATGTTTACCAGAACTCCGTTTGGCGTCGCCAACGCTGCAGCAGCATTCATGGCATTAATGGATGAAGTACTGTACGAATTATCAGACCACGCCATAGCGTACATAAATGACATACTGATTTTTACTAAGACGTCGATTCAGGACCACATCAAACACATACAATCTGTGTTTCACAGGCTAAGACAACATGACGTCAAGTTGAAAATGGCCAAGTGCAACTTCGCACAGAACAAAATCAATTAATTAGGCTTTACCATGAGTAGCCAAGGCATCACACCAGATAAAGAGAAAGTAAAGGCAGTGGCAGAGATAGCCACACCAAGGACAATAAAACAAATACGAAGTTTTATTGGAGCATTATCATACTACAGAAGGTTTATAGACAATTTTTCCCACAAGGCAGAGCCCTTAATCGCGCTCACAAGAAAATATAGCCGATTCTCCTGGTCGCCAGAATGTCAACGGGCATTCGACACACTAAAAAATGACCTCATGCGACAGACCATGCTCGCATTCCCAGATTTAAATAAACCGATGATACTTTACACAGACGCATCAGCGACAACAGTAAGCGCAAGACAACAGCACAAGACAGAGAAAGGAAAATCTAAAACCAATCTACTTTCTATCCCATAGACTAAGTGAGTCACAAAGCAAATGGCACATCAACGAGAAGGAGGTATACGCCATAGTGTACGCGTTACAGAAACCCCACAAATATGTGTTACACAGCCAGTTAAGCATCCGAACAGACAGTATAGGACTTATAAACCTAATGAACGCCAAGCACAAGAACTTCAAAATACAACGATGGAGTCATTTCATCCAAGCCTACACTACAGACATTCGTCATATCGCAGGAGCACGGAACCTAGCCGACCAGTTTTTTCGGCCAGGAACAGAACAGTGTAAGGACAACAATCACCAGACAGCAGAAACTGTCAACAAGCAGGATAACATGCTTGAAATAAACACCATCAACTCTTCATCCTTTCTGCCAACCGATTTCCCCATGTACGATCCCTTCCCACAACCACAACCAATATCTGAAGTCTTACCAGCCCCCACCGAACAGTTACCCACCCCTCCCATCATGGCAGATGAGCAAGACCTGGACGAGGAGATAAGGCAATTAAAAGCAGATATGAAGCACAATCGATTACCAAGAAAAACCAGTGAAAAGCTCAGAATAGTGAATAACGTGCTATACAAAGTAGAAGAAGATGACGACGAATACAGGTTGAGAACCGTCACGCCCCAACATCTACAACAACAGGTGTTATCACAATACCACGATAATAACGGGCATATGGGGACGGAAAAAACGTTGAAAGCCATACAAATAGGATACTATTGGAAGAACATGAGAGAGGAAATAAACCAGCACTTAGAGCAGTGCCAAACGTGCAAAACAAGAAACTTGTTACCTCTAAAATATCCGCTAGAAATATCCAATACCCCACCGGCATGCATGCTGAAATTAAATATCGACTGTTCAGGACCTTATCCAGTCACCACATCAGGCAACAAGTACATCGTGCATGTAACAGACGAATATTCCGCATGGACGGAGTGTTTTCCAGCGCCAAACATCCAAAGTAAAATAGTAGCTGACTTGGTAATCCACAATATCGTCCCAAGACATGGAGTACCAATTATTATAGTCACAGACAACGGTCCCGAGTTTCGCGGAGAACAATTCCAAACTATGGTGAAACGCTATAACATTCACCATATCTTCACAACACCATACCATCCTCAAGCCAACCGGACAAACGAGAGACAGCATCGCACACTGAATGATATTGTTGCCAAACTGGTAAACACGGAGGTCAGTAAATGGGACGAGTACTTGACACAGGCGGTGGCAGCGATGAATATGAACATTTCTAAACGAACAGGATACTCCCCATTTTTCCTCATGTACGGGAGACACCCTATTCTACCCCTGGACGCCATCCTGAGACTACGAACACACTGCTACAGTGAAAATGATTCTATAGAACACACGCTAATGAGACAACATAAACCTTTTATGCAAGTGATAAACCACATAAACAGAACCAAAGACGCACGAAAGCAAAAGTACGACGAACAAAGCACAACTGAGGACATTTCTATAGGCGATCCAGTATACTTCTTAAACCACCATATGACATCAAAACACGACAGCAAATGGAAAACGGGATTCTTTGTTCTAAAGAAGTTATCTCCATTCATTCATTCATTCGCATGTCCCTTACGGAACTTTGCCTCCCAAACAGCACTCCTGTAGGCCTCTCGGTTGTGAGCAAGATGGCCTGCTGCTGCTGCATCCATTTCCAGATCATCAACGATGTCTTGCAGCCATCTTCGTTTCGGTCTTCCTCTTTTTCTTTTTCCCATTATGTATCCTTCCAATACGGTCTTCTCTAAATTATCATGACGTTTAATGTGTCCAAAATATTTAAGTTTTCTCTCTTTAATCCTCTTTACTAGCCAGTATCATTTATAATAAAGAACCAACTGACAGGAAAAATACGAGTCCACGCAAACCATTTGAGAAAGGCCAAACAAGATTGGAATACCCCTACAGACGACAGAAACAATCAGCGAAGACAGGCTACACTCAGTATAGCATCCAACAACGATGACGACACCGACGATGAGATAGTAGTAGACTCGTCGGAATCAGAGACCGAACCTGACAGTACGCAGGTAGAAATAACGGAGGAAGAAGTCGCATCCACCCCACAGGTAGCAGTAGACACCGAAGACAGTACCACTCGAACAAGTACATCCTTACTAGTACATGAAAACCAACCACCCGCCGAATCAGAAGACGGAGCTACAGAGCAGAGCATCGAACAACGAGTAGCACCCTTGCCCACATTACACGACCAAATACAGTATATGAGAAATACTGCAAGGCACACAAAATTACAAAAAATAGGCCAGACCAACACACCAACAGGCTAACCGGAGGAAGACGACACGCAACTACAGCAACATGTGTGCTGGTTCCAAAAGAAGGACATAAAGACTTTGAGTTCAGGATATGTAGCTATGCTACAATGTATATGTAAAAGTTATTGTATTCCATACAACAATTTTGTAAACAAAACCAGGGGGAGTATATAAGGAATGGAAAAATAAGCAAGCAGTGACCCGGTTTTGAATGGAAATCCCCAAGCCTTCGAATCCGGCGCTGACCAGGTATATAAGACGTGAAGAGAAAAAAAGGAGATAAGTTGAGCACGTGAAAGTCGAGCGGCAGACGTGGACAAGGAGGGTCATTCGATAGATGGAGGCTGGCGTGTATAGTTTAGTTGTGTGCATTTGTAATCAGGATTGAAATCATATTATTCAAGGAACCTTTTTTGTTATGATTCAATAACGCGTGTGGAAATATATAAATATATGGACTTCATGCGCATAGGATTCGTTTGATTCGCATTGCCTTGTGGATCAAAATTTTGTAAATACAAGGATCGTGATTTTAAGAAAAAAGGATTGTTGTTTCGTGTTCCCGTTATTTTACGTAAGGTGTGAATGTATGGGGTAGTCTCCCTTCCAGCACTCAGTACTTCGGCGGCAAGAAGAAATAAAAGACTGAACAATTAATTCACGTCAGTAAAGTAAAATATAAAAATACTACACCATTAAAACAATACTACATCACCACCTTTTACGCAATTGTTGACACATTTGAAACTGAGATGAAAAGAAGAGGAGAGATGTACAAAGAAATAGCAGAAAGATTTTCTTTTCTAAGTGTTGTGTCACATAATGTCACTTCATCATTTACTATCATTAAGAGGTATTCTCAGTGCTGTCAAAAGCTGATTGATGCTTACACAGAGGACATCAAAAGTAATTTCTCAGTAGTTTTTTTCTTATGTGAGCCATAAGTTCAGTGCAACAAAACTGTAAAAACAAGATTCAGTCATGCTGAACTTTATCAAATAATTGTAGAAGACAATATTGAGTGTGCCTTTCCAAATGTAGACATTGGCTTTCGTATAATGTTTAACATTAATGGTCACACATTAATCAGCAGAGCGTTCATTTTCCCAACTAAAGTATATTTAAAAATCCCATCAGAACAACAATGTAACAAGGCAGGCTGGATGACTTATCTCTGTTAAGAAGAGAGAAGCAGATGTGATACATAAGATTAGTTTTGAGGATCTGATCAAAGACTTTGCAATTGAAAAAGGAGGAGGAAAGGCTTCTAATATAAATAAAGTGGAAGTATACACAAATAAACATTTGTTCCATCTTACTGTATGTATTGTTTAGTTTCGATAAATACAAGTTTACTTTTATGGCTTATTATTGATTATATTTTGAATTACATATATAGGTGGCACCATAGTCTTTTTAGTTCTTAGAGCCTTTAAGGGTCTTAATCCGACCGTGCAGAAAAAACTTATATCTATCCTCTCTGTTCTTATTTTTTTCCTGCCAATTTTCCACTCCGAGAGCTTCCAGGTTGTCACGCCACCGCTGTCTTGGTCTGTCTCTTGGTTTGTCTTCGTTTGTCACTTCTGTATGAGTTCAGTTTGTCTGTCTACTCTTGTCCCATCCTCTCCAAGTGTCCGAACAGCTTCGCCTGTTATTTTTCGCTGTGGTATAAGTAGTTATGAGTGAAGATTGGAATAGCGTGTGAATTTCTTTGTTGTTTCTATTTTCTCTTATTGTGATATAGGACCTCTAATGGGCCTAAAGTTCTTTTCAAGATTCTATTTTCAAACATTTGTAATTGTCTTTCATCTTGTTCTATAGTGCTCCGCGTTTCTGAGACACACACACGAGACGTGGTCTTATCTGTCTTGTATATATTTAGTTTGATGCAGAGAGAAAAGATTTTTGATGTAACAAGTGTCTAAGGGTAAAATAAGTGTGTTTCCATCTTGTATCCTGCACTAATGTCATCTCTTACAATGTTGGAGCTATTCAATAATGCCCCAAAGTATTTTTATGAATCTGTTCTTTTAATCCTTATACCTCCTATTGGACACAGCATGGACACAAACAAAAAAGACAAAAAATATACCCATACTACAAAAACTTAGTATTGAAGAAGGCTGGCTAGTAAAGAGGATTAAACAAATAAAACTTAAATATCTTGGACACATTAAACGTCATTATAATTTAGAGAATACCGTCTTGGAAGGAAACATAATGAGAAAAAGAAAGAGAGAAAGACCAAGGTGAAGATGGCTGAAATACATCTTTGATGATCTGCAAATGGATGCATCAGCAGCAGAGCATCTTGTTTACAGCCGAGAGGCCTACAGGAGAGCTGTTAGGAGGGCAAAGTTCCACAAGGGACATGCAAATGATTGACTGACTGACCTTCTACTGGGATATGATTTTCTTGTTTGACATTTGTTTTGGTCTTGCTATTCTTGGGTATTCGGTTCTCTTATAATTTGTCGTTGGCCCAACATTTTCTGCTTGTTCTACGAGGTGTTTGAAGATTTCTGTGGTCTCTTTTCAAGTTTATTCTATAACATGTATATCTCTTGAATCCCCTAATATTCTCCTCTTGTAATTATTTTTTTCATTATTTATTATTTTTATTTATTCTTTTTTTTTCCCCAAGTCCAGAATGAACATCGCTGGGGACAGGGCATCACTTTTCTTCTGGCTTGTTCTTATTTGGAATAGTTATGATATCCTTCCTTTATGTATCACCATGTTGTCTATTTTCTATATGCATAGTTTACGTATGTCTCTGTATTTCTATACCACGTGGTGCAGATGTATTGTTGTAGCGTGCCAGCTTGCGTAGTCTAACCAGTGCTGTACCAAGGAGAGTTCTCCTCGTGTCAGGTTGCGTAGTCTAACCAGAGCTGTACCAAGGAGAGTTCTACTCGTGCCAGCTTGCGTAGTCTAACCAGAGCTGTACCAAGGAGAGTTCTCCTCGTGTCAGGTTGCGTAGTCTAACCAGAGCTGTACCAAGGAGAGTTCTACTCGTGTCAGGTTCCGTAGTCTAACCAAAGCTGTACCAAGGAGAGTTCTCCTCTTGTCAGGTTGAACCTAGCTGGGAAGGTCTGCCCGAGTATGGAGTCAGACGAAACTAGTAACCTGGTCCTCCAGTCGGGGGAGGGGGGGGGGGGTTAGAACTTGGAGCCAACGACCCCATCTTCGTAAAATAGTTTAGTGCTAAGAAATAGTTAAGAAAGCTAGAAATCGGATATGGGATTGTATTGCCATATTGTACAAAACTGAAAAAAATGTGACAAAATGAAGGTTTCAACGAAGTGTTATTCGAAAAATAAAAAGAGCTATAGAGTATAGTACAAGGATGGCCAAACTAGCTTATGATAAGTGCCCCATACGATAAGCTACGGAAACTTGAGAGCCAGAAGGCAGGATAAATATTATACATACATTTTTATTGTTACAGATACATTTTGTAATAAAAATGAAACACATATATGTAACATAATGTATGCATTGTTGGCACCGGTTTGCATTACTATTTTTTCTGCAGCAAAATTTCTCTCTTAGTCTTGATAATAAGACATTTATTTCATCCCATATGTAAAATCTAGCATTAAAAATAGCATTTAAATACTAAAATATATCTTACATCTTACACCCTTCCCGTGCCGTAAATATGTCACATAGGACTCACGTGGTAGTTCGCCAAGATGTCCTGTCTTCGGCGAGTTTTTCTCATAAAAGGGATGTTACGCCCACTGAATTGGCTTCTCTTAACAATTTCCTTTGTAGAGTTTCACATGGTCGACCTCGTTTTCTTCGGCCTATTGTGTTTCACTTGATAGCTTGTTTGGGGATACTCTGATAGCTTCTTCTCATCACATGACCGAAATATGTCCATCTTCTTTTTATGATCAACCATGAACAAGTTGTTGTTTGTTCACCAGTGTGATCTCTGCGTTGTTCTTGAAATTATTCCACTTTATATCGAGTATTTTCCTTAGGCATTTGTTTTCGAAGGAGTCTAATTTCTTGTCTATTACTTTAGTTGTTTTACAGCTTTCGCATGCATAAATGAGGGTGGATATTACATTTGAATTGACTAGTCTTAACCTGGTTTTTGTTTTTATAACTTTTGAATACCATATGTTCTCAAGATTCTTGAAGATCAATGCTACTTTGGCAATTCGAATTCTAACTTCTTTTCTGATGTCACCATTGTGGTCCATACAGCTGCCGAGATGTGCAAACTGGTTTACTTCTTCAACAGCAGTTCCTTCTACGTATATTTGTCCTTCGTCGTTAATGAGAACCTTCAATATTTTTGTTTTATCATTGTTAATTTAAAGTCCTATTTTTACTAGCCATTGAAGACAGAGTACTTGTTTTTACTTGCATTGATTTCAACTGGGTTAAAGCTGGGGCGACCATCCCCAACCCAGCGCGTCACAGGTGGCAGATGGTAAAAGTCCTCCAGATATGGAGGATCCCTGTGAATAAGAATTTACCCAAAATAAGAAGGCGCGGACCAACTGGCGGTAGACTCAGAGACTGAGGTGAGGTAGTAGATGGCTCTACCTCTTCTATAAAGTGCCTCAGGTGCTCAGTGAAGGCAATACCAGGCGAATAAGAGGCGCCTTAAAACCTCTCGCTCCCGCTGCCTTGCGGGTAGGATGGAAGTCGAAAGGCTAGCGGAGAGTCCGTACACAAACCAACAGAAGGCATATATTCAGGAAGTGAGAAACATGAACGAGGAGTAGGAATTATATGTGACGAACAAACAGCAAGGTCAATTGTAGGATATTTGAACATCTAGCCTAACTGAAAGGACAACCAATAAATATAAATATTATACAAGTGTACCATCCAAGATCTGAAAGTTCTGAAGATGTACAGCTATTTTATAATTTCATAGAGTCAGCCCTAAAACACACAAAGTCACATGAAGTTACTACAGTTATGGGAGATGTTAATGCCAAAGTTGGTAAAGAAAGAACTTCAGACATCATTGATGACTATTGACTGGGGAAGAGGAATGACAGAGGTTATAAATTAATTGAATGGGCAAGAATACATAGCATGGTTGTAGGAAACACCTGGTTTAAACAACATCCTCGAAGACTGGTAACGTGGTGCAGCCCAGACAAAAATACTTTTAACCAAATAGACTTCATATTACTCAACAAACGGTTCCACAATGCACTACTGACAACAAAAACCATGCCAGGAGCTAACTGCAATAGTGGCCATGACCCACTCTGTGGATAAAATAGAATAAAGCTAAAGAAAGCATGCAGAAAAGTGAGAATACAGAACTCCTTAAAAATGACCAAGAACTGCGAGAACAATACAGAGTTATTATAACAAATAGATACAATGCAATAGCAAAGATAAACAGAATAGATGAACAATGGGTAATGTTAAGAGATTCTATCCACCAAATTGTGAAGGAATTTACCACCAAAAAAGAAGCCTCTAAATATAAATGAATGACAGACGGCATCTTAGGACTGATGGACAAGAAGAGGAGGAGTAAAAATAACCAAGAAAAATATAGCAAGATAAGTATAGAAATGAATCGCAAATGCAGAGAAGCAAAAGAAATGTGGTTAAATGAACAGTGCAGACATATTAAAGACAGTAAAAACATGAACAAACGAATTTGTGAACTCACAGGCAGAAAAACAAAATATACCACAGGATGTATGAAATCGAAAGAAGGTAAAATGTTAATGGGAAAAGAAGACAATGTGGACAGGTGGACAGAGTACATTGGTGAGCTATATGGAGGAGAAAGACTAGAATTAACACCAGATACTGAAAACTGTGATGGACCACCAATACTTGAAGATGAAATTATAGATGACATCAAACACATGAAGAAAGGAAAAGCGACTGGGCCTGATAATATAACGATAGAAGAAATAAAGGCATTAGAGGAGACAGGAATAAAAATAATAACCAAGTTAGTGAATGACATTTACAATAGTGGTTATATTCCCAGTGACCTGATTAAATCCACTTTTATAGCACTACCAAAGAAACCAAGTGCAAAGGAATGTGATGACCTCCGAACTATCAGCCTCTCATGTCACATAACAAAGCTACTTCTGAGAATAATTATGAGAAGAACAAGAAAAAAGATAAAAATGGAAATAGCAGATGAAAAGTTTGGATTTGTGGATGGAAAGGGAACACACAATCCCATTTATGCTTTACGAACACTAACAGAAAGAGCTTAAAGAGCTTTAGAAGTACAGAAAGATCTCTACTTATGCTTCATTGATTACACCAAGGAATTCGACAAGGTGAAACATAATGAAATTATTCAAATGCTTGAAGACATCAGTATAGATGGTAAAGACCTGAGGATTGTAAAACATCTATACTGGCAGCAAGAAGCAGCAATTCGAGTTGAAAATAGAACTGGAATATATCAAACTATAAAACAAGGGGTGCGACAAGGATGTGTACTATCTCCGGACCTTTTTTCTCTGTACAGCGAGAATATTCTACGAACGATCATCACAGAACCAGGCATAACAATTGGAGGATGCAATATTAACAACCTTCGGTATGTTGACGACACAATACTGATAGTTGAGAACCAATAAGACCTGCAAAATCTATTTGATAAAGTGGCCAAAGAATGTAAACAGAAAGGCCTTACTTTGAACATCAAAACGACAGGGACTATGGTTATATGTAAGAAACAGAATCCACCAAAATTCAGTCGAAAATTAAACGGAGATATTCTAAATCAGGTGCAGAAATTCAAATACCTTGGGGCAGTAATAACTTCAGATGGGAAATGCAGAACACAAATTAGGAACAGAATAAGCCACGCAAAGACTGCATTTCAGAGAATGAGAAACATATTAGCCAACACATCAATGAATGTTTGAAAACGAGTCGTAAAATGGTATATTTAACCTATCTTGTTATATGGAAGTGAATCATAAACAAAGGTAAGTCTGTACAAAAATCATTGGAAACAGCAGAAATGTGGTTTATTAGAAGAATGTTTGGTAAGTTCTAGATTAAAATTACTCTTAGTATTTTCATCCTGTAGACATTGACTGTTTATCTTTCTGAGTATCACTTGCTTGTGTTGGTTTTTCAGTTTTATTTTTATTTTCCTTATACACAGATTGTGATCACTGTTGACATCTGCATCCCCATATGCTTTTACATCTATTAGAGATGTTCTGAATTGATTTCTAATACAAAAATGATCTATCTGATTTCTGGTTCTATCATCTGGAGATATCCTTATTGTTTTATGTATCTCTTTGTGTGGAAAAAACTGTTCCTCCAAACACCATGCCCTCTGTTAGATATAATTCAATTAATCTTTCTCCATTCTGATTTACCGTATCAATCCCTTCTTTTCCCATAACTTTTTTTGATGTTGGTGTTATCTTTTGCTACCTTGGCGTTAAAATCTCCCATGACAACTAAGATATCGTGTTTATGA
Source organism: Achatina immaculata (assembly GCA_009760885.1). Lineage (NCBI taxonomy): Eukaryota > Metazoa > Mollusca > Gastropoda > Stylommatophora > Achatinidae > Lissachatina > Lissachatina immaculata. The sequence goes on from CM019699.1 coordinate 18,441,835, forward strand.
GCTTTGCTAATGAATTGTCGATAGAAAGTATCCTTTATTTCGACATCTGCATCGTTCGTGGATGCATAGCACTGTATAATTGTCATTCTTCCGTGTTGTATTTGGATTCGTGCTCTTAATGTACGACTGTTTACTGGTTCCCATTCTGTAAGGTTTTTTTCTGCCGCAGTTGACATAATTATACCTACTCTGTCGTGATATTTCCCATCGTCTTTGCCTGAATGTATGATTAACTTACTGTTTTCACCCATTCTTTTCCCTGCTTATGGCCATCGCATTTCACTGATGCCCAGGTCGTCTAGGTGATATTTATCCATTTCTTGGATTACCTGAGCAGTCTTCGATGGTGTGGCCATTTTTCTTACACTCCAGAATCCGATCCTTGTCACATAATTGGGGTCGATGAATGTGTTATTTTGGCTACTCTGAGTTGGTATCCTCGATGCTCGATTCAGTTTGATGCGATTTTCCTTAACGGTTAGTTTTGTCCTCATCTAGAGTTGCTTCTAGATGAGTCTCAGAATTAGATTGTTGGGCTTATGCCCAACTCCCGCTTTACGATATGCGTATATTCATAGGAAAGTGTGTCGACAGAAGCGTTAGAAATATTTCCCCATCTTTTACGTCACTATGAATATTATATTTATGTTTTACTCCGTCGACTCTTAGTTTATAACAAGTAGATAAACTCTTAGTTTATAACAGGTAGATAAACTCTTAGTTTATAACAGGTAGATAAACTCTTAGTTTATAACAAGTAGATAAACTCTTAGTTTATAACAGGTAGATAAACTCTTAGTTTATAACAGGTAGATAAACTCTTAGTTTATAACAAGTAGATAAACTCTTAGTTTATAACAGGTAGATAAATTCTTAGTTTATAACAGGTAGATAATTATATTTAATTTGCAAATTTATTTCTATATTAATTATGCTGTTAAACAGGTAGCTCAATCAACATATTTTCGGTAGTCACAAATTATACTTCTTCTTCTTCTGCTTTCCGAACCATTAAGGCTCCTTACTGGAGATAAAGTTCACCTTCTTTCCTCTCTATTCCTAATCTTCTCCCTCCCGTTGGTGACACTAATTTCCTTTATATGCTCTTCTATGTTTTCTTTCCATCTTTGTCTTGGTATACCCCCTTGGTCTTGTTTCCTTCATCACTTGCGCGTACACAGGTTTCATTTGTCTGTTCTCTTTCATTCTTTCTACATGGCCCAGCCAGAGTAGTCTGTTCAGTTTCAAGACAATTATAATTAGACAGGATTTAAATAAGCTGCTCAGTTCAGTGTTCTTTCTAGCTCTCTACTCTCCACTGTTTGTGGGGCCAAAGATTCTTCTTAGGATCTTGTTCTAAAAAATCTCCAATTGTTGTTTATTGTTCTTTGTTGTACTCCACGTTTCTGATCCATACATGACGGCTGGTCTTATTATAGTTTTGTAGACTGTTCTTCTTCTTCTTCTTCTTCTGCGTTCGAGGTTGTTGGTCACATCAGATCCTGATCCCTGTTGACATGGCAAAGCCCGCAGTCTCCTCCAGATCCTGATCCCTGTTGACATGGCAAAGCCCGCAGTCCCCTCCAGATCCTGATAGGAGCCCCAAAGCTTTTGCTCCAAGCTTGTGTCCTCTGGCCGTGTCTCAAGCCTCAGGTTTGCATGGTTTGGGCACTCTTGTTGGATATGTTCTGGAGTCTAAATTACAATCCCACATGGACACTCTCTTGTGAGATATTTTAAGTCGACGGAGTAGTCTGCAGTGGCCTGTCCTTAGGTGGAAGAGGATGGTTTGCTGATGTCTTTGAAACTAGTGTGTTGGATCTGGTTCATTGTTCCATTTCAGTTGCTTTTTCCATTCAAATCTGCGCTGATTACGGATTATGGTTTTTGCCTCTTGGTATTTTACTGGATGATTGGTTTGATCTTGATTGCTGCCAGCTTTGGATAGGGTGTCGGCTATTTCATTGCCAATTATTCTACAGTTCTGTTGTGACTTCTTGTATGTTTGCCTTTGAGTTCTTTGTTGTTTTTAGAGATTCTAAAAGTGCCCTGCAGTCTGTGAAGAAGGCTATTTTGTGTGGTGTGTGCTGGTTTTCTGTTCTATGTGTTTTGAGGGCTTCAAGGAGGGCTTTTGTTTCTGCTCTGTAGTTGGAGGAAATCTTTCCCGTCCCGGAACATTTTTTTACTGCTTTTCCTGCACATCAGTCTGTGTACACATGTGTTCATTCAGCTGGATTGTATCTGCTTGTAGATTGTTATTTTGGTGTTTTGGGACAGGATTTTTAATTTTAACAGGTGTTGCAAGACGAAGTATATTTTGTTCCCTATTTGTACTCTGCTTTTAATTCCCTCGCTTACTATGTTGCTTCTTCTGAAGGTTGTGGCTAGATATTTGTATGTTTCTACTTTCCTAATAATTGTTTATGTATATGCATATTATATGTCAGACACCAAAAATTAGTATATAAGTGTATATAAAACTGAATATATGACCATACACGAATCAGGTAAGGCTGCCCTTTTAAAAAATGTTATCACTCAGGAAAAAAAGAACAGTTTTATTAACGAGCAAACAGTTGTGACATTTCTGTTTGCACCTTAACCATGCAACAACATACAGGACAAAGAAACAGGGAAAGAAGATAAAATCTACATTCACATGAATGCTATTATATATCAGTTCGTGGCTTGTGGTTCTCTTGCCGAGTTTAGTAACCTCTGGTATAGTAGTACAATAATAATTGTAATAATCACTGAATATAACAGTTTTCCCAGAGTTCTTTTCTCGAGTGTTAACCTTTAGTGGATGCGCTCAATAAATTGTTCCAAATCAAAAACTATTTAGTGCGATTGACTTGGCGAGAAAAAAACTATTCTAAAAATATTTTTAAAAATCTATTTCCAGAAAACAATTGACAAACTCTTTGGTACAACCGCATAGTCTGAACACATACAGTCAACTGTTTGTGTTTCCTGGCTGTGTCTGACTGTGTGATCATTCTATCACATCGCAGCACGGTGTGACAGAACATGATCAGTGCGCCAACGTCTGACTCTGAGATCATTACATCACGGAGAAGTACCATGTGACAGAGTATATGGTGACTTCACCAACGCTGTAAATATGTGGCCACTCTCAAATAAAATCCTGGGATGCTACTATCTATCTAAACCAGCGGCGATAACTCTGACCGTTCTGGCAATCAGCAAACCTTAGCCGTCATGTTAGAATCAGGAATGGCGAAACATAGCTGACCAAGACCCTCTCCCGCCTCTCCGTTGTAACAGGTCTAGCCTGCCTGACGGGCCAGGGATCGCCATAGTTCCCATGGTAGTGGAGTCTGATAAAGAAGTATTGTACACCTCTTATCTTCTAGCTCCTGTCAGAGATGGAAAAACTTACTGCCATGACCCGCTCTCAATCCGACATGATGTTGTGTCTCAACATCTTCACCTCATCAGCTGCAAAGAACACCAGCTCGCAGTTCGAAAGAGTTTGACGAAGAAGAAGAACATTCAAGAAGAAGAAACATTACAAATGAACTTTTACACAGGAAATTGTGCAGGTTTGATATTTGTTTCGTGTGGGAGATAAGGTAATAGCGATGTGTCAGTGGAGATAGTGAATTGTTGTTGTTGTCGTTTTTTATATAGAGATTTGTGTAATTGTTATAAGATTGTTATAAGATGTTTAGACTGAGGTTGTAGGGCTTTGATTTTTATATCGATGTGGGCTGCTGGTGATGGGTGAACTGGGGTAACAGTGCTGAGATTTTTAGATGGAAGTGCTGTATTATTTTCACACATGGCAACTTTTACAGACAAAAAGGCAGAGACTATTTCATGACCTTTCTAGATAAACTTTCTAGAGCGGAAGAGTTAGACTAAAAGGAGCTCGTCACGTGGAAAATAAGAAGCAACAAAGAGACGTTTTATTAAGATTCTTCTCTTTGTTTATGTTAATGTACAGAGTTGCTGCCTGATTAGTTTAAGATTCTTCTCTTTGTTTATCTTAATGTACAGAGGTGATGCCTGATTAGTTTAAGATTCTTCTCTTTGTTTATCTTAATGTACAGAGGTGATGCCTGATTAGTTTAAGATTCTTCTCTTTGTTTTTCTTATTGTACAGAGTTGCTGCCTGATTAGTTTAAGATTCTTCTCTTTGTTTATCTTAATGTACAGAGTTGATGCCTGATTAGTTTAAGATTCTTCTCTTTGTTTATGTTAATGTACAGAGTTGCTGCCTGATTAGTTTAAGATTCTTCTCTTTGTTTATCTTAATGTACAGAGTTGATGCCTGATTAGTTTAAGATTCTTCTCTTTGTTTATCTTAATGTACAGAGTTGATGCCTGATTAGTTTAAGATTCTTCTCTTTGTTTATCTTAATGTAGAGAATTGATGCCTGATTAGTTTAGGATTGGAAAATCAAAAAAAAAAAAAGACAAGGCAAGATTTGTTTAACAGGCTGTTCTACAAATGATTGAATGTGAGAGATGTTTTCCTTTCAGTATGAGAGTAAAAACAAAAGAAAACTGTTTCTAAAATACAAATCTCAGGCAAACATCGAGAATTAAGACTAAAATGAAATAACGACTTAATAATTGAAATACTTAATGTACATCAAGGAATGAAAGAAAAAGAAATTCTGCTTCAGTGAACACAGGGTTAGAAAAAACTTTCTGAAGCATTACACAATTTAGAAGTTTTGGAACTGAATTTCACTGCGACACATGGAGAACTTTCTTAGCCTATAAAACAGACGTGCTACAAAGTGTGCCCTGTTAGAGTTTACCAGCAAAACGTTTGTACTTTTAGTCAGCAAGAACAACTTTTACACAGTAAATTTACTCACTGTCTTGACAAGTCGACGGCGTCTGTTCGCTTTGCTTGTCTGCTTGGCACGTACCGACTGACAAGCTCCAGTTTATATAATAACTCAGAATTGCGTGGTTGTAATCAATCAATAGCCACGCCTCCTTCGAGGTGTCTTTAGCCACGTGGCTTTCTCTGTTTGTGCAGTTGTCAGATTAATAGTAATGAAAGACACTGAATGCATTGATCATATAACTTTCAAGTGTTTTAACTGGTTGAATAATAAAGCGACGTGGCACAAAGTGTGAAATGACGGTTTGGATGGGGGCGTGACTTCCCAGCGGGAGTGGTGGATGACATCTGTCATCTGTGCTTTCTGTATGAGCGAGTGAACAATTGTCCGTATTTCCTGACAGGCTGGGGTTCTCCTGTGAAGCAGATGCCATTTCTAATGATTGTATGTGTGATCTATGAGAGTGGGACAGTGCGGCCCTTTCTTGGGACGGCGCTCAGACAGAGGCAAACTCGAGGAAATGGCGCCGTTATTAATGATTGTGTGTGTGATCTGTGAGAGTGGGACAGTGCGGCCCTTTCTTGAGGCAGCTCTCGGACAGGGACAAACTCGAGGAAATGGCGCCATTTCTGGTAAGCACGTCACCCAGGCCACCAAAGACGGAGAGTGTTGGCCAACAGAGGGCGCAGTCTTGGAAAACTCACACTAAAGACGATGATGTAGATGTCTGGGCTGCCATCATGGCCGCTATTCTGCCGGCCTCCACGGGGCAACAGCAACACCCAACTCAAAGGGTAAGGAGCTCCTGCTCGGGCCTGGACTGTGAGGCGGGCTTTTCTTGGGGCGACAGAGCTGCAGATTTTATTTCTCTTGGACGCGGAAGAAGAAGAATTGAGGATGATAAGAAATCACGTGTACATGGAGATATTCAACTGTTAATTCAGTCTGGGTTTTGTCTGTGATAAGAGATGGAGTGTCATCAAGCCGTAGAGAAAAGAACAGCAAGACAGATATGGTTGATTGACATGAACAACAAAACAAATGAGGAGAAGTCTCAAGCACAGAGTGTAAAGAAAAAAGGTATTCCTCAGTACAAACCACAATATATGAAAGACATGGTAAGTGAGGTGCAGACATGCCATCACAATAAGAAAAGCAGGGAATTCTAAGAAAAATTGCGAACTGTAAAGCAAGGGTATAAACAACATCTGCAGAGTTTGAAGGATAGTAATGGAAACATGATAAATAATAAAGAGAAAATATGTATCAGATGCAAAGAATATTTTTGAACAACTACTAAACTATGAAGAGCCTATAAGCACATTGCCATGTGAAGAAATACAGATTTGTGAACCTGAAGTAGAGAAACCAGACTTAGAAGAAGTATCATGATGCTACGAAACAACAAAGCAACGGGTTCAGATGGAACTGCTGAGAACTAATTAAGGAGGAGGTCTAAATCTATATAAACAGATATGTGCACTAATATAACAAATATTGAGAGAAGAAAAACTCCCTAGTGAATGGAGAGAATTATTACTGATCCCAGTATTCAAAAAAGGTGATAAGAGCAAGTGTGAAAACAACAAAAGAATATCATTACAACAAACAAGATATACAATACTATCTATTAAGCTTTTAAACAGATTAAAATCATACAGTGAGAACATACTGAGAACATACAGGTTTTAAGAAGAATAAATCAACCATAGACCAAAAATTTTATCTACGTCAAAGAACAGAAACGTACTGGGAATATGGAAAAGAAGTACATAATATCTTAATTGACTTCAAGAAAGCTTATGACAGCATAGATAGGAGCAGCTTATGGAAAATTAAGAAAGAATTGAGATACTTAATAAATTAATCAGTTTGATCAGAATATGTATGGAGGATGCACAGAATATAGTAATATATAAAGGAAGAAAACCATAACCCTTCTGTATAAAAAAAAGTAAAGGTAACCCTGTCATGCCTTAGAGGCACATAGGGATATGGTGTTAGTGCCCATATTTTCCTTGACCTGTCAGCACATTAGAGGGTGATATGGTCAGTATCACGCCTGGCTGCCTTTTCCTTCCCCAACTCCAGAAGAAGTCGGGTACCTATTTCTACAGCTGGGTGACTGGGGTGCCGCTGGCCGGATTCGAACCCCCGACCTTCGCCATGAGAGACTAGTGCGCTAACCACTTCGCCACTCAGACACTCATAGGAACAGGTTTAAAACAAGGTGGTATAATATCACCATTACTATTCAACCTAGTATTAGAAAAGGTAATCAGAAAAGTGAAAGAAGAAAGCAGAACATAAGAACAAGCTAAATTGCTAGGATATGCTGATATCAACCTGATGGGGAAAATGTGCAAGAGGTCATCAATACCTGCATACACCTGAGAGATGTAGCACTAAAAGTGGGCTTGACTATTAACTAAGAAAAGACAAAGTATATGAAGATAATAAGAGATCAGAGGCAGAACGATCCAGTTCATATAAATGTTGGAGAGATGATTATTAGGAAAGAAGAAATATACAAATATCTAGGCACAACCTTCAACAGAAGCAACACAATAAGCGAGGAAATTAAAAGCAGAGTACAGACAGGGAATAAAATATACTTTGCCTTGCAACACATGTTAAAATCCAAAATCCTTGACCAAAACAACAATCTACAAAACTAAATCTTTCACAAAGAACAGGAAAGCGTTAAATGGCGAATGAACGAAAGAACGAATTTTAATTTGAGAGAGAGACAAATGAGTAATCTGACCTGTCTTACACATTAAAGAAGCCCTTCTTCACCTTTTTGCTGCAAAACAACATGTACCGGTTACATGCCAGCTAGATGACAACAAGAAGAAGAGCAAGTGTTGCAGCAGCTAACAGAAACATGTACCGGTTACATGCCAGCTAAATGGCAACAAGAAGAAGAGCAAGTGTTGCAGCAGCTAACAGAAACATATACAGGTTATATGACCAGCAGTCACATATGGATCAGAAACGTGGAGTACAACAAAGAAAGACGAACAACAGTTGCAGATGTTTGAGAACACGATCCTAAGAAGAATCGTTGGGCCGATAAAGGATACCAACAGTGGAGAATTGAGAATTAGAAAGAACAATGAACTGAACAGCTTATTTAAATCCAAACGAAATATAAATTTCTTGAAACTGAACAGACTACGCTGGCTGGGCCATGTATAAAGAATGGAAAAGGGTAGACAAATGAAAATGAAGTATGCACAAGAAATGAGGGAAACAAGACCAAGGGTAGACCAAGACAGACATTTAAAGACAATATGGAAGAGGATATAAAAGAATTTGGTGCTACTAACTGGAGAGAGAAGATTAGGAATAGAGAGGAATGGAGCTGGACTTTATCTGCAGCAATGAGCCTTAACGAAGCGAAAAGCTGAAGAGGATTGATTGATTGATTGATTGACTGATCTTTATTTCAAAAGGTTTAAGAATTGGGCACGCAGGCCCGTCTGACATTCTGCCCTTTATCATACATCTTTCACTCTATTCCAGACATTCTACAAATATGCTGTTCACATAACAAACATAACTAACATTGAAGCTGAGAGACATAAAATAAAATATAACATTTACGTTTCGCTCTTAAACATTCACTCAGTACAGAAGTAACTACATACATTATAAATGACTATCTACTAAACAAAATTTTCGGGACTATTCAGAGAACAATTAGTTGTATTCGGTGTCTGTAAGAGCAGCTTAAGATAACTAAGTTTTATAATTCATGGAGGCATGTAGTCGACATCAAATAGATATTGGGAAAGCTTGTAGTTGTAGGAAGGAGTATAATTTATATTTTTATATAGGATGGGAGGTTATTCCAAAGATGAGAAGCAGAATAACTAAAGCTTTTCTTGTAAAGATCAAGTCTAGGTTTTGGAAGACATATGTTGTTCAAGCGTTAGCTGCACTTTGGGCTAAATTTAAACAGGTTCCATAGATAAGGCGGGGCATGCCGTGAAATAATTTGATGTACTAACTTGGCTTTGTTGAAGAGGAACCTGTTCTTTAGAGGTAGTATTTTGATACGTTTGCGATGATTAGTTGTTTGTGCTTGATCTTTGTCACTAATAAGCTTTACTGCTCGCTTTTGGAGAGAGCAAAGCCTCTTTGTATTTGACACTGAGCAACCATCCCAAACTGTTGAGCAATAGTCTAAATGTGTTTGTATATGAGCTATGTAGTATGTCTTCCTAGTGTCTTGATCTATGAAGTGCTTAATTTTAGCTAATTGGTATACTTTTTGTGCGATGAGTTTTGTTAGACATTGCACATGAGAGTTCCAGGTCAGATGTTGGTCAATAATAAGACCTAGTGTTTTGTGCTCGCTAACGTTTTCTACCTGTGATGTTTCTGTACAGAGCCGAAGTGTTGTTTTTGTTGCGTTTTGTAGTTTCTGTCTTGTTGTTATGAGCACTGATTTTGTTTTATCGGTGTTTATAATCATGCCATTATTTTTGCTCCATCCAATTAAATTGTATAACTCGACCTGAAGAGTTGATTCTAGATTAACACAATCGTAGTCACTGGTGTAGACTGTGCAATCATCAGCAAAAAGGTCACAAGAAGAATGTTTAAGATGAAGTGGAAGATCATTGATATAGATAGCAAAGAGCAACGGGCCTAGAATAGAACCTTGCGGAACACCAGTGTCAACTTTAGCAGAATTTGATAGAGAATTGTTGAAGAATACTACCTGTTGTCTGTCTGAAAGAAACGATGCAATTAATTTTATTAGGTCAGGGTGCAGTCTATAAGTCTTTATTTTTCTTACAAGAATACCGTGGTCAATCATATCAAATGCCTTTTTAAAGTCGACAAAGATGGCACCACTTAGTCTGTCGTCATTTATGTTTACTAACCAGTTTTCTGTCATTTTTGTAAGAGCTGTGTGGCAGGAATGATTGGGTCTAAAGCCTGACTGACTGTCTATGAGTAAATTGTTCTCTTGCATGTGTCGTAGAGTTATTTTGTGTATGTGTTTTTCGAGTGGTTTTGATAATGACGATAATATGGATATTGGTCTATAGTTGGTAAGATTGTTGGATGAGCCAGATTTAAAGCGAGGATACACCTTAGCAGTTTTAAAAGTCTCAGGGAAATAACATTTTGCAATGCACTGGTTGTAAATATATGTTAGTGTATGTGAAATGACAGGTGCAGCATAACGTAAGATCTTATTACTAATATCATCAAGCCCAGCTGTATTGTTGTTTTTTAAGGTTAAGAGATAACTGTGAACTTCACTGACTGTTAAGAATGGAATGTGCAACTGTTTAAAATCAGTACATCTGCTGTCCAGGAATGTTTGTATTTCATGCAAGTCGCATACAGGAGGAAGAAGAAGAAGAAGAACACTTTTATTACAATTAATGATGCTTTGATACAACACAGTCATTCTGTCATTTGAGATATGATTCATACTAAAAATTATTTCAAATTTAAAGGAAAAAAGACAAAACGTGTTATTTACAACTTCTTGTTATTATTTATTTTTCTTCTAGTTTAATGTAAAGCAAAGTGACAAGAGTAGCTGGGAAGAAAAGGCAGTAATGTAATCAAAAGCTGGCAGCAAAGAAGTGAGAGCAGTGTAATCAAACAATGATGGGAAAAGGGAGATTAAATCAAATTATAAACGAATGATGGGATAGGACGCCTTAGAGAAATATCAAGAATACATAGAGAGGGAGAGGGACTGGAAATGTAATCAAGGAGTAAAAGGGAGGGAGAGAAATGTCATCAAGGAGTAAAAGGTAAGAGGTGAGAGAAATGTAATAATGGACTAACAGGGAGTCTGAGGTGAGAGAAATGTAATCAAGGAGTAAGAGGGAGGGAGAGATAAGAGAAATGTAATCAAGGAGTAACAGGGAGGAAGAGGTAAGAGAAATGTGATCAAGGAGTAACAGAGTCTGAGGTGAGAGAAATGTAAAAAAGGAGTAAGAGGGAGGGAGTAGTGAGAGAAATATAATCAAGGAGTAACAGGGAGGAGAGGTAAGAGAAATTTAATCAAAGAGCGTTTTCTACCTGTGATGTTTCTGTACAGAGCCGAAGTGTTGTTTTTGTTGCGTTTTGTAGTTTCTGTCTTGTTGTTATGAGCACTGATTTTGTTTTATCGGTGTTTATAATCATGCCATTATTTTTGCTCCATCCAATTAAATTGTATAACTCGACCTGAAGAGTTGATTCTAGATTAACACAATCGTAGTCACTGGTGTAGACTGTGCAATCATCAGCAAAAAGGTCACAAGAAGAATGTTTAAGATGAAGTGGAAGATCATTGATATAGATAGCAAAGAGCAACGGGCCTAGAATAGAACCTTGCGGAACACCAGTGTCAACTTTAGCAGAATTTGATAGAGAATTGTTGAAGAATACTACCTGTTGTCTGTCTGAAAGAAACGATGCAATTAATTTTATTAGGTCAGGGTGCAGTCTATAAGTCTTTATTTTTCTTACAAGAATACCGTGGTCAATCATATCAAATGCCTTTTTAAAGTCGACAAAGATGGCACCACTTAGTCTGTCGTCATTTATGTTTACTAACCAGTTTTCTGTCATTTTTGTAAGAGCTGTGTGGCAGGAATGATTGGGTCTAAAGCCTGACTGACTGTCTATGAGTAAATTGTTCTCTTGCATGTGTCGTAGAGTTATTTTGTGTATGTGTTTTTCGAGTGGTTTTGATAATGACGATAATATGGATATTGGTCTATAGTTGGTAAGATTGTTGGATGAGCCAGATTTAAAGCGAGGATACACCTTAGCAGTTTTAAAAGCCTCAGGGAAATAACATTTTGCAATGCACTGGTTGTAAATATATGTTAGTGTATGTGAAATGACAGGTGCAGCATAACGTAAGATCTTATTACTAATATCATCAAGCCCAGCTGTATTGTTGTATTTTAAGGTTAAGAGATAACTGTGAACTTCACTGACTGTTAAGAATGGAATGTGCAACTGTTTAAAATCAGTACATCAGCTGTCCAGGAATGTTTGTAGTTTATGTAAGTTGCATACAGGAGGAAGAAGAGGAAGAAGAAGAAGAAGAACACTTTTATTACAATTAATGATGCTTTGATACAACACAGTCATTCTGTCATTTGAAATATGATTCATACTAAAAATTATTTCAAATTTAAAGGAAAAAAGACAAAACGTGTTATTTACAACTTCTTGTTATTATTTATTTTTCTTCTTCTAGTTTAATGTAAAGCAAAGTGACAAGAGTAGCTGGGAAGAAAAGGCAGTAATGTAATCAAAAGCTGGCAGCAAAGAAGTGAGAGCAATGTAGTCAAACAATGATGGGAAAAGGGAGATTAAATCAAATTATAAACGAATGATGGGATAGGACGCCTTAGAGAAATATCAAGAATACATAGAGAGGGAGAGTGGCTAGAAATGTAATCAAGGAGTAAAAGGGAGGGAGAGAAATGTAATCAAGGAGTAACAGGGAGGGAGAGGTTAGAGAAATGTAATCAAGGAGTAACAGGGAAGGAGAGGTTAGAGAAATGTAATCAAGGAGTAACATAGAGAAAAGAGATATACCAATGTTGTCAATGAGTAACATTGATGGAAATGTTAGTGAAATGTAATAAAGGAATAACATAGATGGATGGGTAAGATAAATGTTGACAACGAATAACAGTTAGAGAGATGTTAGAGACATGTAATCAAGGAGTAACATTGAGTCTGAGGTGAGAGAAATTTAATCAAGGATTAACAAGAAGTGAGGGGTTAGAGAAATGTAATCAAGGACTAACAGGAAGGGAGAGGTTAGAGAAATATACTCAAGGACTAACAGGGAATCTGAGTTAAGAGAAATGTAATCAAGGAGTAAAAGGAAGGGAGAGGTTAGAGAAATGTAATCAAGGAGTAACGGGGAGCCTAAGGTGAGAGAAATTTAATCAAGGAGTAACAGAAAGGGAGAGGTTAGAGAAATATAATCAGTTAGTAACAGAGATTCTGAGGCGAGAAAAATGTAATCAAAGAGTAACAGGGAGTGAGATGTTAGAGAAATGTAATGGTTCTAAGGACTGCTATTGCCAGAAGTGGGGTGGAGGATACTCTCTCCTCTCCAAGGCGTGCGACTCCAATAGCCCCTGGCAGTCAAGTCCAGCTCCTGGCCTCCTCGCGTGAGAACTGTTTAAACTGACAGGAAAAGGGGCGAAAGCGAATATCTGGCGCCTGAAACCAGACGCTTCGGGTAGATGAGAGGCATATTTGGTAGCTCATCTACCGCAGCTGGCGAGATTCATCAGCTACCATGCGTGGAGTGGGGCTCCTCCGGCCCAATGAAGAAAGGTGCAAATGGGGTTGCCGTGTGGAAAAGGTGAAAGAAAGGAATAAGTGAAGTAAACAGTAGTTAAATGACTGCACCTCTGGTCTGGAGGTCGGCCACGTCCTGAGTGCACTCATACTGAGGGCGAAATGCCTGAACCGACTTAACCCAGAGGTTAAGACACTGCTGACGAGATTCTTCGGACTCCGAGTGTGGAGTGAAGCTCCTCCCGGCCAAGGAAGAAAATGGGAAAAAGTGTTGCTGTATGGCGCCGATGTGAAAAGGTGATGGAAAGGATAAAGTGAAGCTTAATCGGTATGTCCAGTAGTATCGTGGCGAGGGCTACTCATACCACGGCGCCTCTGCTCTAGAGTTCGGCAATGTCCGAAATACACCCATACTGGTGAAATATGCCTAAACAGGCCTACACCAGGGATGAAACCTGAAGGCTACACATGTCACGGCAACTCTGGTCTAGAGGTCGGTAACGTCTGATATACACCTACACTGGTGAAATATGCCTAAACTGGCTTATACCATGGGTGAAATATGATGGCTACGCATGACACGGTACATCCGCGCTAGAGGTCGGTCATATCCTAAACACACACATACAGGGATGATATGCCTAAACCGACTCAACCCATGGGTGGAAGTCACTAATGGCGAGGATTCATCCTCCTGGACAAAGCTCCATCCTGGTCACAGCTAGGAAGGGTAGCGGCCACGACCACAAAATGCTGAAGTCGGATACACTGGACCAGGGCAGTCTAGATAGCAACCACCTCTCACCGGTGCGGATGTATGCGTATCCTAATCACGCTGAGGTTTTCCGGTGAGAAAGTCCAGCGCTGGACTATATGGTCAACTACCTCTCACCCAGCGGTGATACACGGGTATATCAAAACACGTCGAGGTTTTCCGGTGAGAAAGTCCAACACTATATCAAACTGGTGCAACTAAAACCACAGTGTCACGCAATCCCGCTTCTGAGACCCACCAAGAATACAGGCTCATGCCGTGCGATACTCTGAACCTCTTGTGGTCCTATCGGAGATCTCATGTGGTCCGCCTCAGGACCACACGGGGATTACCGGACCTATAGAGGACAGGAGGCTATTCAGTAGGATCACAGGCGGTATTGGTGGTAGAAGCGAACGAAGAAGAAGAAGAAGTTAAATGTAATCAAGTAGTAAAAGGGAGGGAGAGGTTAGAGAAATGTAACCAAGGAGTAACAGAGAGGGAGAGGTTAGAGAAATGTAATCAAGGAGTAACAGAGAGGGAGAGGTTAGAGAAATGTAATGGTTCTAAGGACTGCTATTGCCAGAAGTGGGGTGGAGGATACTCTCTCCTCTCCAAGGCGTGCGACTCCAATAGCCCCTGGCAGTCAAGTCCAGCTCCTGGCCTCCTCGCGTGAGAACTGTTTAAACTGACAGGAAAAGGGGCGAAAGCGAATATCTGGCGCCTGAAACCAGACGCTTCGGGTAGATGAGAGGCATATTTGGTAGCTCATCTACCGCAGCTGGCGAGATTCATCAGCTACCATGCGTGGAGTGGGGCTCCTCCGGCCCAATGAAGAAAGGTGCAAATGGGGTTGCCGTGTGGAAAAGGTGAAAGAAAGGAATAAGTGAAGTAAACAGTAGTTAAATGACTGCACCTCTGGTCTGGAGGTCGGCCACGTCCTGAGTGCACTCATACTGAGGGCGAAATGCCTGAACCGACTTAACCCAGAGGTTAAGACACTGCTGACGAGATTCTTCGGTCTCCGAGTGTGGAGTGAAGCTCCTCCCGGCCAAGGAAGAAAATGGGAAAAAGTGTTGCTGTATGGCGCCGATGTGAAAAGGTGATGGAAAGGATAAAGTGAAGCTTAATCGGTATGTCCAGTAGTATCGTGGCGAGGGCTACTCATACCACGGCGCCTCTGCTCTAGAGTTCGGCAATGTCCGAAATACACCCATACTGGTGAAATATGCCTAAACAGGCCTACACCAGGGATGAAACCTGAAGGCTACACATGTCACGGCAACTCTGGTCTAGAGGTCGGTAACGTCTGATATACACCTACACTGGTGAAATATGCCTAAACTGGCTTATACCATGGGTGAAATATGATGGCTACGCATGACACAGTACATCCGCGCTAGAGGTCGGTCATATCCTAAACACACACATACAGGGATAATATGCCTAAACCGACTCAACCCATGGGTGGAAGTCACTAGTGGCGAGGATTCGTCCTCCTGGACTAAGCTCCATCCTGGTCACAGCTAGGAAGGGTAGCGGCCACGACCACAAAATGCTGAAGTCGGATACACTGGACCAGGGCAGTCTAGATAGCAACCACCTCTCACCGGTGCGGATGTATGCGTATCCTAATCACGCTGAGGTTTTCCGGTGAGAAAGTCCAGCGCTGGACTATATGGTCAACTACCTCTCACCCAGCGGTGATACACGGGTATATCAAAACACGTCGAGGTTTTCCGGTGAGAAAGTCCAACACTATATCAAACTGGTGCAACTAAAACCACAGTGTCACGCAATCCCGCTTCTGAGACCCACCAAGAATACAGGCTCATGCCGTGCGATACTCTGAACCTCTTGTGGTCCTATCGGAGATCTCATGTGGTCCGTCTCAGGACCACACGGGGATTACCGGACCTATAGAGGACAGGAGGCTATTCAGTAGGATCACAGGCGGTATTGGTGGTAGAAGCGAACGAAGAAGAAGAAGAAGTTAAATGTAATCAAGTAGTAAAAGGGAGGGAGAGGTTAGAGAAATGTAATCAAGGAGTAACAGGGAGGGAGAGGTTAGAGAAATGTTATCAAGGAGTAACAGGAAGGGAGAGGTGAGAGAAATGTTAACAAGGAGTAACAGGAAGGGAGAGGTGACAGAAATGTTATCAAGGAGTAACAGGAAGGGAGAGGTTAGAGAAATGTAATCAAGGAGTAACAGGGGTTGGGGGGGGTGAGAGAAATGTAATCAAGGAGTAACAGGTAGAGAGAGATTAGAGAAATGTAATCAAGGAGTAACAGGTAGAGAGAGAGATTAGAGAAATGTAATCAAGGAGTAACAGGTAGAGAGAGATTAGAGAAATGTAATCAAGGAGTAACAGCGAGGGAGAAATGAGAGAAATGTAAGCAAGGAGTAATAGGAAGGGAGAGGTGAGAGAAATGTAATCAAGGAGTGACATGGAGTGAGAGGTAAGAGAAATGTTATCAAAGAGTAACAGGTAGGGATAGATCAGCTAAATTCAATCAAGGAGTAACAGAGAGGTAGAGGTGAGAGAAATATCATCAAGTACTAACAGTGAGAGAGATTTGAGTGAAATGCAATCAAGGAGGAACAGTTAGGGAGGAGTGAGAGAAATGACATCAAGGAGTAACTTTTAGGAGAGGTGAGAGAAGTGTTATCAAAGACTATTAGAGAAGGAGAAGTGAAAGCAGGGTTAAAAAAGAGTAATGAAAAAGAAAAGTTGAAAGTATTGTTATCAGAAAATGGACCGAGAATATGATGTGAGAGAAATATCTTTTAAAAGAGTGACGGGAAAGGTTAGGTGAAAGTAATATTGTTAAAGGAACAAGAAAGTTGACCTAAAGAAATGTTATTAAAGTAACAGAAAAGTTGACAAGAAAGTGATGTTATTAAAGTAACAGAAAAGTTGACAAGAAAGTAATGTTATTAAAGTAACAGAAAAGTTCACACGAAAGTGATGTTATTAAAGTCGACGGGAAAGGAGAGATGAAAATAATGTTACCACAGAGTTCAGAATAAAAGAAGAAATGAAGATAATGAGGAAACAGAGATGAGAGAAATGTCACCAAAGAGTTAGTGAATTGTCAACTTCTCGTGAAGCTTTCATATGAGGGACTTTGTAATGAACTTTTCAGCAGGGTTGTCTTTCCTGCGTCTATAAAGTTCAGAATTTTTGTTGACTTTCTTTTTCTGAGAGATTCTTGTCTATGCATGCTTTATGCTCGCTTACATTTCTAAAAGGATGAAAATAGCTACTATGTTCAAATTAATTATGAAGTAAAGCTGTCAAGAAAATTAATTAAGCCAATTTATTTAAGTGTTAAATCCGACAACATCGGCCGTCTTCTCCAACATTTACTAGCACGGACATGTCAAGTGAAACATTTGAACAGAACATAACAATTCTGCAAAATGAGACTGATTAGAGATTTGAAGGTTTATTCTACCAATAGAGTACTTTCTTGAACATTTAAAACACAAAAATTATTCACTGTTCCATCCAATTAATATTTTAATCCTTTCCTATCCTTCGTCAAAGATTTATTAGACTGACGATCGACATCGAACACACATTTTATTGTCAATTAAATGCAGAGAAAAGCATAATTTATTCACGTCACTTGACATGTATAAAATAATTTCTTTTCATAAATTTAACTTTGACATCAGAAAGTGGAACGTTTTTACAAGCAGTTTAAAAGATAATAGGCAAATAAAGCTGTAAATAAGCTAAGATTATTCAGCATAAGAAAGCGTAGGTGCAGACAAACATGGCAGATAGAAAAATCAAATTACACAAAACTATTGTTTAGGACAGGAAAAAAAGCATTTTTATTAAACAATAAAGCACTTCAAGCACCTGTGATCTAGAACTTGAATTATAGCTTCTGTCCTGCCTTCTCTGCAACAGGTGCACCGCGTCTTGCACCTCCATGTTCCGTGAACATTTTAACACCGAGGCGTCCTTTATGGACGAAACAGATGAAAGTCATTTAGAGCCAAATTCGGAAATAACGAATTGCTGTAGTGCAGTAGTTTCTAGCCCCAGCGAGAACGAACGAACAGACAAGCATTGCTCTTGTGGTTGTTCAGATAGCTAGCTCGTGACAGGTAGAGAGAGATTAGAGAAATGTAATCAAGGAGTAACAGCGAGGGAGAAATGAGAGAAATGTAAGCAAGGAGTAATAGGAAGGGAGAGGTTAGAGAAATGTAATCAAGGAGTGACATGGAGTGAGAGGTAAGAGAAATGTTATCAAAGAGTAACAGGTAGGGATAGATCAGCTAAATTCAATCAAGGAGTAACAGAGAGGTAGAGGTGAGAGAAATGTCATCAAGTACTAACAGTGAGAGAGATTTGAGTGAAATGCAATCAAGGAGGAACAGTTAGGGAGGAGTGAGAGAAATGACATCAAGGAGTAACTTTTAGGAGAGGTGAGAGAAGTGTTATCAAAGACTATTAGAGAAGGAGAAGTGAAAGCAGGGTTAAAAAAGAGTAATGAAAAAGAAAAGTTGAAAGTATTGTTATCAGAAAATGGACCGAGAATATGATGTGAGAGAAATATCTTTTAAAAGAGTGACGGGAAAGGTTAGGTGAAAGTAATATTGTTAAAGGAACAAGAAAGTTGACCTAAAGAAATGTTATTAAAGTAACAGAAAAGTTGACAAGAAAGTGATGTTATTAAAGTAACAGAAAAGTTGACAAGAAAGTAATGTTATTAAAGTAACAGAAAAGTTCACACGAAAGTGATGTTATTAAAGTCGACGGGAAAGGAGAGATGAAAATAATGTTACCACAGAGTTCAGAATAAAAGAAGAAATGAAGATAATGAGGAAACAGAGATGAGAGAAATGTCACCAAAGAGTTAGTGAATTGTCAACTTCTCGTGAAGCTTTCATATGAGGGACTTTGTAATGAACTTTTCAGCAGGGTTGTCTTTCCTGCGTCTATAAAGTTCAGAATTTTTGTTGACTTTCTTTTTCTGAGAGATTCTTGTCTATGCATGCTTTATGCTCGCTTACATTTCTAAAAGGATGAAAATAGCTACTATGTTCAAATTAATTATGAAGTAAAGCTGTCAAGAAAATTAATTAAGCCAATTTATTTAAGTGTTAAATCCGACAACATCGGCCGTCTTCTCCAACATTTACTAGCACGGACATGTCAAGTGAAACATTTGAACAGAACATAACAATTCTGCAAAATGAGACTGATTAGAGATTTGAAGGTTTATTCTACCAATAGAGTACTTTCTTGAACATTTAAAACACAAAAATTATTCACTGTTCCATCCAATTAATATTTTAATCCTTTCCTATCCTTCGTCAAAGATTTATTAGACTGACGATCGACATCGAACACACATTTTATTGTCAATTAAATGCAGAGAAAAGCATAATTTATTCACGTCACTTGACATGTATAAAATAATTTCTTTTCATAAATTTAACTTTGACATCAGAAAGTGGAACGTTTTTACAAGCAGTTTAAAAGATAATAGGCAAATAAAGCTGTAAATAAGCTAAGATTATTCAGCATAAGAAAGCGTAGGTGCAGACAAACATGGCAGATAGAAAAATCAAATTACACAAAACTATTGTTTAGGACAGGAGAAAAAAAGCATTTTTATTAAACAATAAAGCACTTCCAGCACCTGTGATCTAGAACTTGAATTATAGCTTCTGTCCTGCCTTGTCAGCAACAGGTGTACCGCGTCTTGCACCTCCATGTTCCGTGAACATTTTAACACCGAGGCGTCCTTTATGGACGAAACAGATGAAAGTCATTTAGAGCCAAATTCGGAAATAACGAATTGCTGTAGTGTAGTAGTTTCTAGCCCCAGCGAGAACGAACGAACAGACAAGAATTGTTCTTGTGGTTTTCAGATAGCTAGCCCATGACCATTGCATGTCTCTATCATCTGTTGTGACCAAATGCTCTATATCTGTGCAGAAAGTCTGCCCGTAACCTGTACATGTTTCTGTAACTGCTACAACACTGGCTCTTCTTGTTGTCAGATACTCGCATGTTACCTGTACATGTTTCTATTAGCTGCTGCAAAACTTGCTCCTCTTCTTGTTGTCAGATAGCTCGCAAGTAACTGATACGTGTTGCTGCAGCAAAAAGGTGGAAAAGGGCTGGTCATTCCAAGAACGATCATCACAGAACCAGGTATAAAAGTAGGAGTATACAATATTAACAACCTTCGGTATGCTGACGAGATGGTACGGATAGCTGAAAGTCATCAAGTACTAACAGTGAGAGAGATTTGAGTGAAATGCAATCAAGGAGGAACAGTTAGGGAGGAGTGAGAGAAATGACATCAAGGAGAAACTTTTAGGAGAGGTGAGAGAAGTGTTATCAAAGACTATTAGAGAAGGAGAAGTGAAAGCAGGGTTAAAAAAGAGTAATGAAAAAGAAAAGTTGAAAGTATTGTTATCAGAAAATGGACCGAGAATATGATGTGAGAGAAATATCTTTTAAAAGAGTGACGGGAAAGGTTAGGTGAAAGTAATATTGTTAAAGGAACAAGAAAGTTGACCTAAAGAAATGTTATTAAAGTAACAGAAAAGTTGACAAGAAAGTGATGTTATTAAAGTAACAGAAAAGTTGACAAGAAAGTAATGTTATTAAAGTAACAGAAAAGTTCACACGAAAGTGATGTTATTAAAGTCGACGGGAAAGGAGAGATGAAAGTAATGTTACCACAGAGTTCAGAATAAAAGAAGAAATGAAGACAATAATGAGGAAACAGAGATGAGAGAACTGTCATCAAAGAGTTAGTGAATTGTCAACTTCTCGTGAAGCTTTCATCTGAGGGACTTTGTATTTGTGATGGACTTTTCAGCAGGGTTGTCTTTCCTGCGTCTATAAAGTTCAGAACGTTTGTTGACTTTCTTTTTCTGAGAGATTCTTGTCTATGCATGCTTTATGCTCGCTTACATTTCTAAAAGGATGAAAATAGCGACTATGTTCAAAATAATTATGAAGTAAAGCTGTCAAGAAAATTAATTAAACCAAATTATTTAAGTGTTAAATCCGACAACATCGGCCGTCTTCTCCAACATTTACTGGCACGGACATGTCAAGTGAAACATTTGAACAGAACATAACAATTCTGCAAAATGAGACTGATTAGAGATTTGAAGGTTTATTCTACCACTAGAGTACTTTCTTGAACATTTAAAACACAAAAATTATTCACTGTTCCATCCAATTAATATTTTAATCCTTTCCTATCCTTCGTCAAAGATTTATTAGACTGACGATCGACATCGAACACAAATTTTATTGTCAATTAAATGCAGAGAAAAGCATAATTTATTCACGTCACTTGACATGTATAAAATAATTTCTTTTCATAAATTTAACTTTGACATCAGAAAGTGGAACGTTTTTACAAGCAGTTTAAAAGATAATAGGCAAATAAAGCTGTAAATAAGCTAAGATTATTCAGCATAAGAAAGCGTAGGTGCAGACAAACATGGCAGATAGAAAAATCAAATTACACAAAACTATTGTTTAGGACAGGAGAAAAAATGCATTTTTATTAAACAATAAAGCATTTCCAGCACCTGTGATCTAGAACTTGAATTATAGCTTCTGTCCTGCCTTCTCTGCAACAGGTGCACCGCGTCTTGCACCTCCATGTTCCGTGAACATTTTAACACCGAGGCGTCCTTTATGGACGAAACAGATGAAAGTCATTTAGAGCCAAATTCGGAAATAACGAATTGCTGTAGTGTAGTAGTTTCTAGCCCCAGCGAGAACGAACGAACAGACAAGAATTGTTCTTGTGGTTTTCAGATAGCTAGCCCATGACCATTGCATGTCTCTATCATCTGTTGTGACCAAATGCTCTATATCTGTGCAGAAAGTCTGCCCGCAACCTGTACATGTTTCTGTTAGCTGTTACAACACTGGCTCTTCTTGTTGTCAGATACTCGCATGTTACCTGTACATGTTTCTATTAGCTGCTGCAAAACTTGCTCCTCTTCTTGTTGTCAGATAGCTCGCAAGTAACTGATACGTGTTGCTGCAGCAAAAAGGTGGAAAAGGGCTGGTCATTCTAAGAACGATCATCACAGAACCAGGTATAAAAGTAGGAGTATACAATATTAACAACCTTCGGTATGCTGACGAGATGGTACGGATAGCTGAAAGCCAACAAGACTTGCAAAATCTATTGGATAAAGTTGCAAAAGAAAATGAATAGAAGGGCTTTACTTCGAACATTAAAAAGACAGAGACTATAGTTATATATAAGAAATAGAATCCACCATAATACAGTATAAAATTAAATGGAACTATTTTAAAGCAGATGCAGAAATTCAAATACCTTGGAGAAGTAATAACTTCAGATCTGAGTTATCATCATCATCATTAGGTGCCGTGCCGACTGGCGTTGGCTATTATGCTTCTCGAGAATACACGATCCTTCATGCAGGCCATCAGCTCAGTTGGTGATCTCCTCTCATACCATCCCGTCAGACTGTCCAGTATCATTTCTGTTCGTCTTCCTCTTGATCTTCTTCCTTCTAATTTTTCTGTTGTTATAATATTTTCAATGCCCCCTCTTCTCATTGCGTGTCCTATGAAAGTACATTGTCTCTCTCTTATCTTTTTCACAAGATTTGTTTACCTCTACTGCTCTTCTCATATATTCTCCATTAGCTATTTTTGCCGTCCAGGGAATTCGCAACATTCTTCTAATAAACCACATTTCTGCTGCTTCCAATGATATTTGTGCAGACTTGCCTATTGTCCATGATTCACTTCCATATATCAAGATAGGTTCAATATAGCATTTTAGGACTTATTTTCTAACATTCATTGAAAAGGATATGTTGGATAATATGTTTCTCATTCTCTGAAATGCAGTCTTTGCTTGGCCTATTCTGTTTCTAATTTATGCTTTACATTTCCCATCTGAAGTTATTACTGCTCCAAGGTATTTGAATTTCTGCACTTGCTTTAGAACAGTTCTGTTTAATTTTATACTGCATGTTGGTGGATTCTGTTTCTTGCATATAACCATAGTCTCTGTTTTTTTATGTTCAAAGTAAGGCATTTCTGTTCACTTTCTTTGGCAACTTTATCCAAGAGATTTTGCAGGTCTTGTTGGTTCTCAGCTATCAGTACTGTATCGTCAGCATACCGAAAGTTGTTGATATTATATCCTCCAATTTTTATGCCTGGTTCTGTGATGATCGTTTTTAGAATATTCTCGCTGTACAGAGAAAAAAGGTCTGGAGATAGTACACATCCTTGTCGCACCTCTTGTTTTATAGGTTTATATTTTCCAGTTCTATTTTGAACTCGAATTGCTGCTTCTTGCTGCCAGTATTGATGTTTTACAATCCTTAGTTCTTTGTCGTCTATATTGATGTCTTCAAGCATTTTAATAATTTCATTATGTTTCATCT
Organism: Achatina immaculata; assembly: GCA_009760885.1. Taxonomy (NCBI): domain Eukaryota; kingdom Metazoa; phylum Mollusca; class Gastropoda; order Stylommatophora; family Achatinidae; genus Lissachatina; species Lissachatina immaculata. Next base: position 18,465,149 of record CM019699.1, read on the forward strand.
TGTCAAATGCCTTGGTGTAATCAATGAAGCATAAGTAGAGATCTTTCTGTACTTCTAAAGCTCTTTCTGTTAGTGTTCGTAAAGATAAATGGCATTGTGTGTTCCCTTTCCATCCACAAATCCAAACTGTTCATCTGTTATTTTTATTTTTATCTTTCACCTTGTTCTTCTCATAATGATTCTCGTTATGTGACATGAGAGGCTGATATTCCGGTGGTCATCACAATCCTTTGCACTTGGTTTCTTTGGTAGTGATATAAACTGGTAATATAACCACTATTGTAAATGTCATTTTGAAACTTGGTTATTATTTTTATTCCTGTCTCCTCTAGTCCCTCTATTTCTTCTATTGTTATATTATCAGGCCCAGTTGCTTTTCCTTTCTTCATGTGTTTGATAGCATCTATGATTTCATCTTCAAGTATTGGTGGTCCATCACAGTTTTCAGCATCTGATGTTAATTATGGTTTTTCTTCTCCATACAGCTCACCGATATACTCTGTCCACCTGTCCACAATGTCTTCTTTTTCCATTAACATTTTACCTTCTTTTGATTTCAGGCATCCTGTGGTATATTTTGTTTTCCTGCCTGTGAGTTCACAAATTCGTTTGTGCATGTTTTTGCTGTCTTTATTATGAGAGGATTGTGACTCTAACTGTCTGCACTGTTCATTTAACCACACTTTCTTTGCTTATGACTGACCATAATATTCTTTAAAAAAAAGGAATAAAGACTTATAGACTCCATCCTGACCTAATAAAATTAATTGCATGATTTTTTTCAGACATACAACAGGTAGTATTCTTCAACAATTCTCTATCAAATTCTGCTACAGTTGACACTGGTTTTCCGCAAGGTTCTATTCAAGGTCGGTTACTCTTTGCTGTCTATATCAATGATCTTCCACTTCACCTTAAACATTCTTCCTCCTTGTGAACTTTTTGCTGATGATTGCACAGTCTACACCAGTGACTACAACTGTATTAACCTTGAATCAACTCTTCAAGTCGAGTTAAACAATCTAATTGGAAGGACCAACAACAAAGACATGATTATAAATACTGATAAAACAAAATCAATGCTGATAACAACAAGACAGAAACTACAAAATGCAACAGAAACAACACTTCGGCTCTGCACGGAAACATCACAGATAGAAAAACTTTAGCGAGCACAAAACATTAGGTCTTATTATTGACCAACATCTGACCTGGAACTCTCATGTACAAGGCCTAACAAAACTCATCGCACAAAAAGTATACCAGTTAGCCTAAATCAATCACACATGAATGACTTACAACAAACAGGAATGGTTGAAAAATAGCTGTGTCCTCGTTAATTAAGAAAACTGCTTCTAATTTTGTTTTAAATAGTTTTAACATTTTGTTATCACAACTTTGCTGCAGTGGCTTTGTGTTTATATTTGTATATACTTTTACCCAAAATCTATTTACTCTTATAAAGACAACTCTTACTTGTTTCCTATACTATTATATCAGGTTATGTAAGACGCTATCCATAACAACATGATTTATTCAAAGCGTCATTATTTTCATCTGTTTTCATTTATTAACCTCTATCAATTTCTTCTCATCTTAAAACCTGTAAAGTTGGAGATACCGAATGAACAGATTTTCGGTTACTGTAACAGCATCCAGTGATTTCTGTCCGCGAGTTGCTGTCCCTGCTGTAACTCGACGTTTTTCTAAAAAAAATTTTTTTAAAATCAATTCCACGGCGAAACACACTGGGTTAAGAAACAACAGAATTATAAAATCACATGTTTTTGTCTGTTTTCAAGATCATAAACATCATCATCATCCTGTGTCATCTCCAGTTGGTTGTTTCTTCTCTTGATATTACACTTATATAAATCGTTTCCTGTTCATATTATCGTCCTTGATTAGTGTGAGACTGAGAGTTATTATTTGTTTGCATACATGTACTTACTTTCTGTATTGAGTGCATGGATAATGTAGTATGGCCTTGTAAATAATGATTATTGTTGTTGTTATTATTACTAATGAATATGATTATGAAAATATACTGTAAAGAAAATAGTAACATCGAATAGCGAGAGAGAAAAGTAGGCAGAAAAAGAAAGAGAAAGGTATCAAACTTCCATGACACTAGAATAAGACGCGGACAAAAGTAAACAGTGGAAATAGTGAATAGAAAAAGACGGGACTCAATGACGCTGATTTTTAGGTAATACAAAGGAATGACGCCAGAAAGTAGGATGGTCCAGTGACAACAAAGCGGTGACTGGGCGTTGACAAGTGTAAACAAAATAGAAAAGACGAATAGAAAATGCAGACAAAGTGAAAAAGCCAGAACACAATAAAACCTCCGACGTTAAAGAGCGAGATAATATCTTAGATAAATGACAATTGTATAGACAGAGTTGACACTTTGACATCTATTAGCGTTATGACGCTATTGCACACGGTTTTTAAATAAAGGAGTGACCAATTCGGCCTGCTGACCAATTAAATAATTAGAGGCGTGGCCTATTGGACATTTGACTTACGAAAGATAAGTCACGGGGCAATTTGAATGACGGACAATCAGAACTCTCATGGGAACCAGTGGACATCTGAAGGGTGGAGCCAAAATACTTATTTAAGCTGGACTTGAGGATAAAAAGGTGAGCGGAGAGACAGAAGGGGACCAAGAAGTACGGAAGTAGAAGAGAGAGAAGACAGAGGAGGGAGATCGTCAGAACACCGTCGGTCCGGCAAGTAGCGACTGACCAGCACTGCAAGAAGGATGGTCAGTGCACGTGGACAGTCAAAAGTGAAGAAAGAAGGTCCGACCAGAAGAGCCGAGAAGCCATCAGATGAGAGATAAGAACAGAAGTCCAGAGAAGAGGCAAGCAGAATTTGCTCATTAGGACACTGCGATTGTTAGACGGCCGAGGAAGACCGTCAGATGAAATAAGAAGACAGACAAGAGAAGAAAGAGGACGAAACGATATAAAATCAGAAGTAGTGTTAGACGGAAGATGGTTTTAGTGATTAAGAAGAACTGACAGTTTTGAAACTCTGAGTACAGTGATTTTAGACGAGAAACTAGTTGACCACGTCTTGCACAGCTGATATAATACTGAGATAGGAAATGTTCTCGTATCAAGTGTAGTATATTGTGAATGTGAATGCTGCATGTAGAATATGATAGAATTTGATTTAATGAACAAATTATTAAGCGATTCAATCCAAGTGACGTAGTGGACAATACATTTTGAACTTATTTGTCAGAATTAAATGAATTCTGTAGAGAACATTTTCGTCGGACTTGCTCTAGATCTATTGAAGTGATAATATTTTGTGAAACCTGTGATGTGTTAATCAAAGAGCATCTTTAATCTTAAGTTCTATAATATGGAACTATTCAGAAATACATAACTCACAATCTTCAATGTTATATAAGAGTGAAAGGTAAATGTTTTACTTTTCTCAGATTTCTCAAAGTCGATTATCTTCATTATATAGGTACGGTAAATTCCCGTTTTAATGCCAATAAAACATACTGGGGAATATGGTGTTAGGCCCATATTTTCCACGACCTTCTGCACATGAAAGTATGATGTGGTCAGTATCGCACCTGGCCACTTTACCTTCCCAGATTTCTCTGGTACCCATTTTTAGAGGTTGAGTGAACTCGGGGACCTTTTTAGTGTGTACCAGAAAAAAGTCAGACTGCTGGGACTGAACCCTGTACCACCGGATTAATAAACCGATCGTCTAACAACTCAGCCAACTAGGCCGACATGTTCATTATATATTAACGGAATAGATAGAGAGCAAGTTGTGCGATAAAGAGATGAATCTCAGATGGGCTTGCATGCCCAATTGCTAACCCTTTAGAAATAAAGATCAATCAAGGAAATTAATCAATCAGTCAATCAACAATCCCGCCTATGCCTTCATCCACTACAAGTCCCTTACCCTCAATCTTAACAAGTAAAATCAATTCATGTCCTGGAAAGATACACCGGTCAGACCTCGAACCTCATGCCCTTTAAAACAGCCTGCCTCTACTCTTGTGCAAATACCAACTCACTTGTTTCACCGTGAGAAACAAGTGCACTAACCATCAACAAACTTGTTTCACCGTGAGAAACAAGTGCACCAACCATCAACTCACTTTATTCACCATGAGAACCAAGTGCACCAACCACCAACTCACTTGTTTCACCATGAGAACCAAGTGTACCAAAAACCAACTCACTTGTTTCACTATGAGAACCAAGTGCACCAACCACCAACTCACTTGTTTCACTATAAGAACCAAGTCCACCAACACCAACTCACTTGTTTCACTATGAGAACCAAGTGCACCAACCACCAACTCACTTGTTTCACCATGAGAACCAAGTGCAATAACCACCAACTCACTTATTTCACCAAGAGAACCAAGTGCACCAACCACCAACTCACTTATTTCACCATGAGAACAAAGTGCACAACCACCAACTCACTTGTTTCACCATGAGAAACAAGTGCACCAACCATCAAACAGTGGAAATAGTGAATAGAAAAGACGGGACTCAATGACGCTGATTTTTAGGTAATACAAAGGAATGACGCCAGAAAGTAGGATGGTCCAGTGACAACAAAGCGGTGACTGGGCGTTGACAAGTGTAAACAAAATAGAAAAGACGAATAGAAAATGCAGACAAAGTGAAAAAGCCAGAACACAATAAAACCTCCGACGTTAAAGAGCGAGATAATATCTTAGATAAATGACAATTGTATAGACAGAGTTGACACTTTGACATCTATTAGCGTTATGACGCTATTGCACACGGTTTTTAAATAAAGGAGTGACCAATTCGGCCTGCTGACCAATTAAATAATTAGAGGCGTGGCCTATTGGACATTTGACTTACGAAAGATAAGTCACGGGGCAATTTGAATGACGGACAATCAGAACTCTCATGGGAACCAGTGGACATCTGAAGGGTGGAGCCAAAATACTTATTTAAGCTGGACTTGAGGATAAAAAGGTGAGCGGAGAGACAGAAGGGGACCAAGAAGTACGGAAGTAGAAGAGAGAGAAGACAGAGGAGGGAGATCGTCAGAACACCGTCGGTCCGGCAAGTAGCGACTGACCAGCACTGCAAGAAGGATGGTCAGTGCACGTGGACAGTCAAAAGTGAAGAAAGAAGGTCCGACCAGAAGAGCCGAGAAGCCATCAGATGAGAGATAAGAACAGAAGTCCAGAGAAGAGGCAAGCAGAATTTGCTCATTAGGACACTGCGATTGTTAGACGGCCGAGGAAGACCGTCAGATGAAATAAGAAGACAGACAAGAGAAGAAAGAGGACGAAACGATATAAAATCAGAAGTAGTGTTAGACGGAAGATGGTTTTAGTGATTAAGAAGAACTGACAGTTTTGAAACTCTGAGTACAGTGATTTTAGACGAGAAACTAGTTGACCACGTCTTGCACAGCTGATATAATACTGAGATAGGAAATGTTCTCGTATCAAGTGTAGTATATTGTGAATGTGAATGCTGCATGTAGAATATGATAGAATTTGATTTAATGAACAAATTATTAAGCGATTCAATCCAAGTGACGTAGTGGACAATACATTTTGAACTTATTTGTCAGAATTAAATGAATTCTGTAGAGAACATTTTCGTCGGACTTGCTCTAGATCTATTGAAGTGATAATATTTTGTGAAACCTGTGATGTGTTAATCAAAGAGCATCTTTAATCTTAAGTTCTATAATATGGAACTATTCAGAAATACATAACTCACAATCTTCAATGTTATATAAGAGTGAAAGGTAAATGTTTTACTTTTCTCAGATTTCTCAAAGTCGATTATCTTCATTATATAGGTACGGTAAATTCCCGTTTTAATGCCAATAAAACATACTGGGGAATATGGTGTTAGGCCCATATTTTCCACGACCTTCTGCACATGAAAGTATGATGTGGTCAGTATCGCACCTGGCCACTTTACCTTCCCAGATTTCTCTGGTACCCATTTTTAGAGGTTGAGTGAACTCGGGGACCTTTTTAGTGTGTACCAGAAAAAAGTCAGACTGCTGGGACTGAACCCTGTACCACCGGATTAATAAACCGATCGTCTAACAACTCAGCCAACTAGGCCGACATGTTCATTATATATTAACGGAATAGATAGAGAGCAAGTTGTGCGATAAAGAGATGAATCTCAGATGGGCTTGCATGCCCAATTGCTAACCCTTTAGAAATAAAGATCAATCAAGGAAATTAATCAATCAGTCAATCAACAATCCCGCCTATGCCTTCATCCACTACAAGTCCCTTACCCTCAATCTTAACAAGTAAAATCAATTCATGTCCTGGAAAGATACACCGGTCAGACCTCGAACCTCATGCCCTTTAAAACAGCCTGCCTCTACTCTTGTGCAAATACCAACTCACTTGTTTCACCGTGAGAAACAAGTGCACTAACCATCAACAAACTTGTTTCACCGTGAGAAACAAGTGCACCAACCATCAACTCACTTTATTCACCATGAGAACCAAGTGCACCAACCACCAACTCACTTGTTTCACCATGAGAACCAAGTGTACCAAAAACCAACTCACTTGTTTCACTATGAGAACCAAGTGCACCAACCACCGAGCCAGCAGACCACGAGACAAACAATCAATACTGCAGTTCGTGAACTTCTTGCTATAACACACATATTGTCTCTGATTTCACCTCCTCACAGTTACTGTTACAGCTGAGGTGATGTAACTAAAACAATTCTCCACGTCTAATTTCTATGTAAGTATGCATATATTTTCTTTTACGACAACGAATCTAACTGCAGATCAGGAAAGGCAAGCAATGGAAGATATTCTAAACACAGTGTATATCTTAAGAGGCTCTCAACAAGGTATGCACATGTACTGTGACACAACTCAACAGCGTAATCACATGTAGTTTGATACAACTCAACAGGGTATACACATATAGTTTGATACAACTCAACAGGGTATGCACATGTAGTTTGATACAACTCAACATGGTATGCACATGTAGTTGATACAACTCAACAGAATATGCACATGTAGTTTGATACAACTCAACTCGGTATACACATGTAGTTGATACAACTCAACAGAATATGCACATGTGCTTTGATACAACTCAACTCGGTATACACATGTAGTTTGATACAACTCAGCACGATATACACATGTAGTTTGATACAACTCAACAGAGTATACAGATGTAGTTTCATACAACTCAACAGAGTATACACATATAATTTGATACAATTCAATAGGGAATACACATGTACTTTGACACAATTCAACAGGGTATATACAAGTAGTTTGATTCAACTCACTTATTTCACCATGAGAACCAAGTGTACCAACCACCATCTAACTTGTTTCACTATGAGAACCAAGTGCAATAACCACCAACTCACTTATTTCACCATGAGAACCAAGTGCACCAACCACCAACTCACTTGTTTCACCATGAGAAACAAGTGCACCAACAATCAAATCACTTGTTTCACCATGAGAACCAAGTGCACCAACCACCAACTCACTTGTTTCACCATGAGAACCAAGTGCAATAACCACAAACTCACTTATTTCACCAAGAGAACCAAGTGCACCAACCACCAACTCACTTATTTCACCATGAGAACCAAGTGCAATAACCACCAACTCACTTATTTCACCATGAGAACCAAGTGTACCAACCACCAACTAACTTATTTCACCATGAGAACCAAGTGCAATAACCACCAACTCACTTATTTCACCATGAGAACCAAGTGTACCAACCACCATCTAACTTGTTTCACCATGAGAACCAAGTGCAATAACCACCAACTCACTTATTTCACCATGAGAACCAAGTGCAATAACCACCAACTCACTTATTTCACCATGAGAACCAAGTGTACCAACCACCATCTAACTTGTTTCACCATGAGAACCAAGTGCAATAACCACCAACTCACTTATTTCACCAAGAGAACCAAGTGCACCAACCACCAACTCACTTATTTCACCATGAGAACCAAGTGCACCAACCACCAACTCACTTATTTCACCAAGAGAACCAAGTGCACCAACCACCAACTCACTTATTTCACGAACAAGTGCACCAACCACCGAGCCAGCAGACCACGAGACAAACAATCAATACTGCAGTTCGTGAACTTCTTGCTATAACACACATATTGTCTCTGATTTCACCTCCTCACAGTTACTGTTACAGCTGAGGTGATGTAACTAAAACAATTCTCCACGTCTAATTTCTATGTAAGTATGCATATATTTTCTTTTACGACAACGAATCTAACTGCAGATCAGGAAAGGCAAGCAATGGAAGATATTCTAAACACAGTGTATATCTTAAGAGGCTCTCAACAAGGTATGCACATGTACTGTGACACAACTCAACAGCGTAATCACATGTAGTTTGATACAACTCAACAGGGTATACACATATAGTTTGATACAACTCAACAGGGTATGCACATGTAGTTTGATACAACTCAACATGGTATGCACATGTAGTTTGATACAACTCAACAGAATATGCACATGTAGTTTGATACAACTCAACTCGGTATACACATGTAGTTTGATACAACTCAACAGAATATGCACATGTGCTTTGATACAACTCAATACGGTATACACACGTAGTTTGATACAACTCAGCACGATATACACATGTAGTTTGATACAACTCAACAGAGTATACAGATGTAGTTTCATACAACTCAACAGAGTATACACATATAATTTGATACAATTCAATAGGGAATACACATGTACTTTGACACAATTCAACAGGGTATATACAAGTAGTTTGATTCAACTCAGTTATACACATGTGGTTTGATACAGCTCAACAAGGTGTACACATGTAGTTGATACAACTGAACGGGGTATACACATGTAGTTTGATAGAACTCAACAGGGCATACACATGTAATTTGATACAACTCAACGGGGTATACACATTTAATTTGATACAACTCAACAGGATATACACATGTAGTTTGATAGAACTCAACTGGGTATATACATGTAGTTTGATACAACTCAACAGGGTATATGCATGTAGTTTGATACAAGAATCAGAGTTATCAGTCAAATATCAAACAGTTTATTTCATTCCAGTATCGAACACAAAACATTCAAGAGAGCACACTGTCCAAGCTCCCTCAAGCTTCACAGGTTCTACTAATTAGCCAAAATAAATCACACGGCAAATAATCTTGATTCCCTTCAGTAGTCACTAAATCAAAATGTGTATGATGCAGACCTTCCGTATTAAACTAACACATTCGAGTAAAACAACATACAATTTACTGTTCATTGCGAAGTTAATAATATTATCGCTGGTATGTGACGTGCGATTGATAAGTTCTCGGCATAAGGTACACATACTTGAAACACCCAGTTGGTATTATGTGCGTTTGTAGGTAATGTTAATGTAAGATTAAACACCACGTTTCAAGAAATTAACTGCAATCAATTTTGTTTACAGAGTACTGAAGTGGCCACGCGTGGCAGATATTGGGAAAATAGATAAAATTTCTCATCGAGCAGTCATTCGCTCCACAGATGAAACCACCGGCAGAATCCATGACATGATAATGGAGGATCGACGACTAACTGAGCGGTACATTGCTACTGAGTTGGGCATCTCACAGGAACATGTTCATGCCATTATTCATAATGATCTTCAAATGAGAAAAGTCTCTGGTCGATGGATTCCGAAATTTCTTGGAGCTTATCACAAACGACAGCGTCTCAACATGTCAAGAGACAATCTTGGACATTTTTCTGCAGATCCTGAAGAGTTCCTTCAGAAATGTGTGACTAAGATGAGACTTAGGTTCATCATTTTCAACCAGAAACCAAAGAACAGTCAAAGCAGTGGAAACATCATGGATCCTCACCTCCAAAGAAAGCAAGGGTGCTTCTATCTGCAGGCAAAGTGATGGCTTCCATCTTTTGGGATATAGAAGGTGTGCTATTGGTAGCCTATCTTCTAAAGGCCAGAACGGTCACTGGGGCCTATTACGCTAATCTTGTGAAGCAAATGCGGGTCAAACTGAAGAAAAAGCGTCGAGAGAAATTGACGAGAAAAGTCATCTTTCATCAGGACAATGCTCCAGTTAGTCGGCGGTGACAATGGTTGCCATTCATGAATTCAGCTTCCAGCTTCCTGTACATCCTCCTTATTCTTCAGATTTGGCCCCTTCCGACTATTACCTGTTGACCCAAGTCAAAAAGGAGCCCAGTGGTCGCAAATTTGCTTCAGATGATGACGTCATTCATGCTGCAAGCCACTTTCTACTGGCAAAAGATGCTGATTTTTACAAAGAAGGGATCCGTATGCTCCAAAACTGCTGTAATAAGTGCATAAACTCGCAAGAGGATTATATTGAGGAATAACCCAAAAAGGTTGTCCACAAATAATCCGTTGTACCTTATGCCGAGAACATATCAATCACCCCTAGTAACTCCTTGTATCACCGGAGCACGCCAACTCCCCCGCCACGATAATCTGGAGACATCATTGGTGGAAGCCAAGCTCTGTTTACTTGTATACAAAGATGTTCACGTGTGGGCATAAAAGTACAATTTAACTCTTTAAATAACTCAGACACAGCGCCTGTGAGTCGAATGTGAGAGAAGACTAGATAAGTATGTAAACAAAGAGGGAAGTTTATGTGATCAAATCAGGAAAAGATTACAAAAACAAAATAAAAAAAAACCAATGAAATGGAAACTTACGTGACACAAATGAATAACACCATGCGCCAAAATTACTTTCTCATCCAAAGTTACTTTCAATGAAATTAATTAACCTTGCATAGAAGTTTTGCGATCTATTTCATTTGACTTCTATGCAACTAAAAGTAGAGAAGAAAACAGATTTATAAGAAGAACTCAAATAGAAATACACAAAGAAATTCATACTTGCATTCACTAAACCAAATAACTGAATGATTCTTAACATTATTCGGGCATGTGTGATGTTCATTAAATCATTTTCTATTCCAGGTTCTACAATCTTGGTACAAGCGATGAAAAAGATAGGCAACTTGCAGCCAAAAAATATGGCTGCAAGAAAAATAGCGACTTTTGTTAACTTGGTCTCTTTATTTGTTATATATTTTGATTTCTGATTGTTCGAAATTTTAGGTTTTGATAAAGTCTTAGGGGAGGTTGTCTTTGCCTTGCTGGATAAGAACTGATTATGGCGTGCAGGGACGGCCTTTTGTCTGAAGTTGGCCCACGTTCTAATACCAGATATCATAAAGACAGTGCAACATGTGATGGTAAACTGACCTGATATCGGAGCAATAACACTAGTAAACAGCTCTATGACGACATTGACTGAGCGTCTATTTTTGCTATACCACAATGCTACACCAGATCTATTCACACTTTCATTAAACACTAAAATTAACCCTTGAGTTGCGGCTGTTGAGGAGTATAAAGCTAATAAAACACCAACGATTACGAAGGTTGAAAACCAAATAGCAGCATTCCAAGACATAAAATTGGGAGTGAGACAAGGATGTGATCTATCTCCGGAACTCTTTTCCTTGTACAGCCAAAACAGAATGAGAAATATAAAGAGCTTGCCATGAATATCAATTGACGGGTACAATCTTAAGAAATAAATGTGCATACGACACAGTTCTGATTGCTAAAAGTGAAGAGGAGCTACAGGCTCTTCTGGACATCGTATTTCATGAAAGTAAAAGTAAAGGTCTTAGCCTGAATAAAAAGAAGACTGAAGTGATGGTCATCTCAAAGAAAAGAATACCACCAAAATCTAGCATTACCATCAATGGCAAGAACTGAAACAAGTTGAAACTTAGGAACAGTTATAACAGCTGATGGGACATGTCACAAAGAAATAAAAAGCAGACGTACTCAGGCCAATTCAGCATTCCAGAAAATGAGAAACATCTTGTGCAACATATCCATATCAATAGAAACAAGATTCCGAGTACTTAAATGTTATATCGAGCCAGTTTTGTTTTATGGGTGTGAAGTATGATCCATGAATAAGAGAATTCAGAGAGAAATGGAGGCCATGGAAATGTGGTCATAAGAAGGATGTTGAAGGTACCATGGACAGCTAAGAAAACCAAGGAAGAAGTCTTAAGAGAGACTGGAGTTAAAAGGTAAATCACAGCAAAGATCAGAGGCAGACAAGCGAGATTTGTAGGACATTTTCAGAGAAGAGGAAAATTGGAACACATTGCGGCAACTGGGAAAATTGAGGGGAAAAGAGACAGAGTAAAACGGAAATAGAAGTTACTGGATGGGCTGTCAGTGTGGCTAGGAAGAAAATCACCGGCGGATCTCATAATCAAGTCTAAAGACAGGGAACTGTGGAGAGAAATGATCACCTACGCCACGCGGCACGGTACTTGATTGATTGATTATTTTTAAAGGTTAAAAAATTGGGTACGCAGGCCCGTCTTCCATTCTGCCCTTCATCACTCTATCTTTCATTCTTCCTACACACTCGATTTAATACAAGAGAGAGACCGAGAGAGAGACACACACAGAGACAGAGACAGATAGACAGAGAGAGACACACACACAGACAGAAACGGATAGACAGAGACAGAGAGAAAGAGAGAGCAAAAAAAAAAAAAAGAAACAGAATCCCAGTTTCCCTGCAATTAAGGCATATTCATGATACGGTGTTAGGTCTTTATTTCCAAGACCTCCGTCACATGAAAATTTGAACTGGTCAGTGTCACGACTGGCTGTATTTATCTTCCCAGATTTCTCTGGTACCCATTTTTAGAGGCTAGGTGGACCCCGGGACTTTTTAGGTTTATACCAGAAAAAATCCCCACAGCTGGGACATGAACCTGGTACCAGCAGATCAGTAAACCGAGCGTCTAACCACTCAGTTAACCTGGCCATCAGAGAGAGAGAGAGAGAGAGAGAATGTTTGGTTTGCAATATTTCAATTAAAACTTGAACTAATCCACAAATTTTTGTTGGGTAAAGACCGGTGTCTGAGTGTGTGTGTGGGGGGGGGGGAACCTTGTACGGTAGATTTAAAAAAAGGAGAAACATGAAACAAATACTGAACATGTATTAATGTTCACTTCCCCCCCCCCCCCACCCCACCTTCGTTTTACAGAAGTGAAGGAATTCAAGTATTTAGGAATTATAACATGATGGTAGATACGAAAACAGAATAAATGGTAGATACGAAAACAGAATAAATGGTAGATACGAAAACAGAATAAATGGTAGATACGAAAACAGAATAAATGGTAGATACAACAACGGAATAAATGGTAGATACGAAAACAGAATAAATGGTAGATACGAAAACAGAATAAATGGTAGATACAACAATAGAATAAATGGTAGATACGAAAACAGAATAAATGGTAGATACAACAACGGAATAAATGGTAGATACGAAAACAGAATAAATGGTAGATACGAAAACATAATAAATGGTAGATACAACAACGGAATAAATGGTAGATACAACAACGGAATAAATGGTAGATACGAAAACGGAATAAAGAGCAGAATAGCCCAGGTCAAGCTGGCATTTGTTAAAGTGAAAAGCATACAATGCACAAACTCGGTTGATGAATAACAAAAAGACAGTTATTCAGTGCTACATCAAACCCGTATGGACGCGAAGCATGGACAGTAACCAAAGGCTCTCAAAATCCCCTGTAAGCAGCCGAGATGTGGTTTCTAAGAAGAATGAAGAGAATGCCATGGACAGCCAAGAAAATAAATAAAGAGGTTCTAAGTCAGGCTGGGCAAAAGAGAGAAATTATGGCAAGATTCAGAACACGACAGACCAGATTTGTAGGACATGTTTTGGGAAGTAGAGAAATAGAACACCTGGTGATATCATGAAAACTAGAGAGACAAAGGGACAGAGGAAGACACAGAAACACGATACTTGATAGCTAAAAAAAAAGAGTGAAACAGACCGCGGTCCAACATAGATCTTATATAAAGAACAAAGGATGGATGGTTTGGTCATCAGTGACTACCAACGCCTGACTGGCATGCCCAGATATAGACAGAGATATACAACATCGTACTCGCCCACGACAGAAAGAGAGCTCTATTTGCTGGCTTACTTACATTACTATTTTTGACAATATTTGTATATTACTGTGTCTGAAAATTCTTTATTGTATATTACTTCCTTTGAAAGTGTTTGTATTTTAGTGTCATTGGAAGTGTTTGTATTTTACTGTCTTTGAAATGTAAGGTTTGATGTTTTAAGTTTTAAGACAATTAGTCACACAGATAGTGAACCAAAAAAAAAAGCAATTTTTAGAAATCTAGTCAATAAACGACTTTCAACAGACTAAAGTGCCTGATATTCTTTTAATAGACTAAAGTTTCTGATACAATAATTGGTGTATAAGTATACAACTATACACTAAGCACTGCAGTAAACAATCACCTTTCCCAAAACTATCCTCACTCTTCATGAGGGATTCACATGCGAGTCCCGAAATGTGATATATGTCATCGTTTGCAAAAGATGCAGGATAACATATATCGGTGAGACCGGCCTCAGATTAGGGGACCGCATGCAAAAACATCTGTACGACATCGCCCAGCATGCTTCGAAACCAGCCCCAAATCATTTCACTGGCCCCAACCACAGAGGCAAATCTGATTTTCTGGTAACAGCCATTAAACAATGTCACGCAGATGACACAAGCCGCCTGGCACTTGAGAACCGCTGCATTCAAAATTATGGGACGCTGGAACCACATGGGTTAAACTAGCTGTTTAGTTACACGTAACATCATCTTCTTCAATCATGATAGTACCTCTCCACTAAATCCACCCCTTCTTACTTTTCAAACTTACTCAAGCATCACTCTGCAACCCCGCTATTTTCTCTGCAACCCCTCTTCTCTGCAACCCCTCTTCCCCAATCACCTATTTCAATTTCTCCTAGCTAGGCCAGTAGTGCGTCACTCTCTCTCCCCTCCCCGTTTCCCCATCCACCACCCCCACTTACAACCCACCGACCACATGTCACAGGTCTCTATTTAAACAATTTCCACGTCCTACCAGATCCATTCCTGACACAAACCGCCGGACAAGCCACACCTTGCAATTTACAGCTAAGTACTCCTTTAAAAAAAATTTTTTGCCGAGCTTAGAGTGCGTGTACACAAAGTGAAGCACAGGTGAACGTGTCAGATGTGCAGTGATGTTAATCTTAAGTATCTGATGGAAATAGAGGAAAGAGCACGTTAATGATGATGGAGAAAAAAAGTTTCTAAAATGCCAAATGTTTTATTTATGTAGATGGCAGTAACTAAACTATAAACAAGATACACAACAAATTACAACAAAATACACTACAACGATATAGCAGCAGGTTTAGGAAAACATCAAAATGTAAAAATATTTTTTTTAGGTAGAAAACATTTCAATTAAACTGGGTTTATCGATATGTCATAATACCAGCCTCAACTAATGTGATAACATCCTGACTAAATTTTGTCATATTATCAAAATATAATATTCTGGAAAGTAGCTGCAGATTCTAGTCCGATCCACGAGGAAAAGCACAAACGAACACACTTTGAGAACCGTTGAGAAGGAAACGAGCACTGGTGAGTTGTTTTTTTCTGTCTACCTCTAATTATTTGTTGATAGTTTATGATCTTTTGTTGGGTGTATGAGACAAATGAAGTATGGTCACATCTACGGTGTTCCAACTTATCTTTTTCTACATTTTTGATGAACGTGATGTGATCACTTCTAACAGTGCATGATATTTGTCTCGACTGTACATTCATTTTATCCTAAAGATACTGACAAATCTCTGTTTCTATGGCAAATGGACTTGTCAATACTTACTACTTTTCTTTCTTTTTTTTATTTTGATTGATTAATTATCTTTTGAAATTCTGAAGTCATATTCTTCATTTTTCATGATCATTTTCCTGTTAGCTTAGATAAACCTCTTATTTAAATACTTCACCCTAAAAGATCATAAAAAATTATGTTCGAATTAGTGATTTTCAAATTCTCGAACTATCAAAAGTATCTTTTAAAGTTTAGTCTGAGAGTATCTTTCACGTTTGCCTTCAATTTATGTGGAAAAAAATTATATCTAAGTAAAGCAGATCATAATATCAGGTAAAAGTAAATGTCAGGATATTTTAATAATTATAAAATACACCGCATTTTTGTAAGAGTTATCTTTCTTTGAAATAGGTTTGACGATAGCCGCTTCTAACCATCATTTTATGTCTTACAAAAACAGATGAGCTCTAAGTATAGGAAATGTATGGACGAATGTTATGATAAAAGTAAATTTCCAAAACCGTCTAAAGCAAACACTATTTATGTGTTTTATGTTCGAATTGATTTAACATTCCCTCTAAGACTTTTATCTAGCCTTTACTTTTATAACATATTAAGTCCTTGAAATTCCTTGTACCTAAATATAATACTAGGATATCCCAATATAATTAACTGTAAATTACAGCAAATGATTCAGTGTTTCATGAGGTAAAGAAAGTGTGTTTAAAAAAACTTCCTATTTTAAATCTGAAGTTAAGATTATTCAATAATTTCATGAAAAAGGAGAGGCCCATGAGCTTGCAGATATTTATATCTTTAGATGTAAGGGAAGTAACCTGTACATGTATATAGAAACGTTGACAACAAAGTCTGAACTTTAACGTTCTGGACAGTGAATTAAACGAATGACAAGGATGTGACAGTGTTATAATGGCGTTGTAACTTCATATTTACAGTATTTGCTTTGATCAGTGTTTTCCAAACTAGGATCATGATCCTAATTTGGGATGCGAGGGATGTTAGTTAGGTTCGTGAGAATATATCACATAATGTGTTTTAAAAAATAAAAGCAAAGAAAAAACATGATTCAGACATTTTATAAATTACAGGATTTTAGGGAAATTAGTTATTTTATATTTTTGAAGAATAAATATTAAAATAACCATAACCACACTTGCCATTGTTAACTGAAATAAATATGTTTGATGTAATTTTAATATTATTAAACTTTTGTTACAGGTGGCGACTCCAGTCCACTGCTGGCTTAGGATCGCTCTTAACAAATAAAAGAACTTAATCAAGAAACGCTGATTTATACCACAGTTACAACTTCCACAAAAATTCCTGTGAAAAAGTTGTTGAAGCCGACTGCGTGTTGAGATTAAAACTTTCCCAGAATTATGGTCAAAGTAAATTAATCTCCTACTCTCACACACTAGAGACAGATCTCAGATAGAAAGATTATATTGGGAGGTAAGACGGTAAGATCAGTATAATATTAGACGTACAATCAATATTTCGGTGTTAGACTCTGTATTTGACACATTTAAGAGTGCGTTCACTGTATGACCAGTTATTACTTCCGTTTCGTAAATGAGAATCAGTCCATGGTCTTTCTGTGTCATAATACGAAGAACCTGTCCATCAATCATGTACATGTTCTTTGTTTAACTTTACCTTCCTATCAGCTCTCATTTATGCCTCTCGGTTGTAAGCAAAATGGCCTGCTGCTGATGCATCCATTCGCAGATCATCAAAGATCTCTTGCAGCCATCATCTGTTATATACTGACTTTTCTAAATTCTCATATCGTTTAATATGTCTAAAATATTTAAGTTGTCTCTGTTTAATCTTCTTTACTAATCAGCCTTCTTCAATATTAAGTTTTTGAAGTATGAAAATATGTGTTCCTTTTTCTGTGCTGATATTTGAAGTACTATTCTATAGCATTTGCATTGTACAGATTATGTCCTCATTAATGTGTTCCTCGGTGTTCAACACATGAAGACACAAGTTTCAGAGTAGAAAAGAAGAAACTTTATTGCAAGAAATTATGACGGTGAAAGTCTGACGCTGGTAGTGCTTTCATATCAATACGCCAACACGAAATAGTTCTTGTACGTTCTACAAAAGAATTAATACCTAGAAAAGCTAACTTTGACACTATAAGGAGAAAATATGGAATTGTGCAATGGGAAAACAGACAGTCATGAATGTAGCTTTATTAATATGTTCCTACAGTGGATACTTCCTCCAGATTTGCTGAACTACTTTGTTGTAACGTGTGTTTTGATTGGTGTACTATCACTGTCTGGAATGATGACCAACTTCGCCAACTTTCTCGTTTATTACAAGCAAGGCATCACAGATAGTCCAACCGTGACATTTACAGCTTTATCTCTTTGTGATGCTGGCTACTCTACGATCAAATTCTTTGTATTATTTTGTCAGTTGATAGAATACTTCCACCCTGTATCAAGTGTCCGTTTGTTCGCTGCCTATTATGTATATGTTAGTTATGGCAACGCAATGATCTTCGCTGTATCGTCTCTCCTTACTGTCTACCTGTCTGTGGAGAGATGTTGTTATGTAATGTTCCCTTTTAAAACAAAGAATATTTTCACAAAATCTCGATCTGTTTTGATCAATCTCATCATCATCGGGATTTCATTCATTCTCTACTCGTCGATCTCAACGAAACAAGGGATAATGTTTCGGTTTGATAAAAGTGTGAATAGATCTGTTGTTGTAATGTGGTTTTCTAAAGACAGAGTCACTGTTAGTCTAATCGTGGACACGTATAATGGTGTTGTATCACTTATTACAGGACAACTTACTATCACTTTTTGCACCGCCTTTATGATGTCTGGTATTAAATCATGGACTAACTTCAGACAACAAAATGTCTACAGCAATCATAATCAATTTTTATTCAACAAGGCAACTTCTTCCTCCAAACGTACACACACGGGCAACATATCAGTCAACCAGAAGCTAAAATATATCACATATAAAGAAGCTAGAATAACAAAAATAGTTGTTCTTCTTGCAGTTATATTCTTTTGTTGCAGGTTGCCCATTTTTCACTTAGCATGTGCTAAAGTTGTACAATCTACACTAGACGTTAGATTAGTCTTTGACTCTCACCTCCAGATATATTTAACAATAATTCAGAATTTTAGTCTACTGAACGTGAATGTAAACTTTTTTGTGTATCTCTATTTAAGTTCATCGTATAAATCTGTGTTTCTCTCTGTATTTTGCCGGGCGAATTTAAAATGAAATACATTTCTTATATTCAGTGTGGTTCTTTAGCATATATAAATATTGAAATTGGTTTATGTGACATCTGGAATTATAAAGTATTATCTGATAGTGAATATACGGTATGGTTTGACTCATTTGTGGCACTTTTTTTTTCATTTCTTATGTTTTGTTTGAGTAAACGCATCATGTCCCCTGTATTCCTCTCTCTGTATGTCTGTCTGTCTGTCTCTCTGTTTTTCTATGTCTATCTACGTCTCTCCGAGTCTTTCTGTTATCAGTATTTGTTTCCGCCTCTCTCTGTCTCCGCCTCTCTCTGTTTCTGTCTCTCTCTATGTCTTTCCCTCTCCCTCACTTTCTATGTTTTCTCTCTCCCTCACTCTCTTTATCGCTCTCTCTTTCTCATTCTCAATGTCTCTTCCTCTCTCCATCTTTTACACTTTCTGTGTTTTCTCTCTCTCTCTCATTCTGTATATCTTTTTCTCTGCGTCTGTCTCACTATCTTCCTGTAGAACAGAGGTTAGACTCAAATTAAATTTTTAAAAGAAACGAAATAAATCCCATATATTGTGTGGTGCGTACTGCGGTGTGCTGTGTTGTGTGATGTGGTGTGTGATCTGATGTGTTATGTGGTGTGCTCTGTTGTCTGATGTGGTGTGTGATGTGATATGTTGAGTGGTGTGTTGTGTGATGTGCTGTGCTGTGTGATGTGGTGTGTGGTGTGTTGTGTGGTGTGCTGTACTGTGTGATATGGTGTGTGATGTGTTTTGTGATGTGGTGTGTTATGTGGCGTGTGATGCAGTATGTTATGTGGTGTGCTGTGTTGCGTGATGTGATGTGTGATGTGATATGTTGAGTGGTGTGTTGTGTGGTGTGCTGTATTGTCTGATATGGTGTGTGGTGTGTTTTGTGATGTGGTGTGTTGCGTGATTTAATGAGATGTGGTGTGTTATGTGGTGTGTGATGTAGTATGCTATGTTGTGTTGTGTGCTGTGTTGTGCTATCCTGTGTTGTGGGATGTGGTGTGCTGTGTAGTGTGGTGTGTGCTGTGCTGTGCTGTGTTGTGTGATCTGGTGTGTACTGTGCTGTGCCGTGTTGTGTTATTTTCTGTTGAGTGCTGTGTGATGTGGTTTGCTGTGTGATGTGGTATGTGCTGTGCTGTGTTGTGTGATCTGGTGTGCACTGTGCTGTGCTGTGTTATTTGATGTTGTGTGCTGTGTGATGTAGTGTGTAGTGTGCTGTGTTGAGTGCTGTGCTACGCTGTACTGTGTTGTATGGTGTGGTGTGTTGTGTTTTGGTACTGTGTGATGTATATGGTGTATTCTGTTGTGTTGTGTGTTTTGTGATGTGGTTTGTGGTGTGGTGTGTCGTCGGGTGTACTGTGTGTTGCGGTGTGTTGTGTGTTGTGTGCTGTGTTGCGTGGTATGTTGTATGATGTTCTGTGTTGTTTGTTTTTGGTGTATGGTGTGTTATGTTTTTGTGTAATGAAAAGAGTATTTCTGTTCTATAAAAAGTCAGTATTGCTGGATGCTTTGTAAAACTAACAGATGACAAAGAAATTCAGAGAAACAGAGAGCCGGTTTTGGAGAAAGTTTCACTATTACACAGAAACGAGGACAGAAGAAGACAGCAAGGACATAGTATAAAATGATATTAGGCACTCACAAATAACGCTCACGAAGAATAATCTGGGCAGGAGGTTAGACTGACATATTTTATTTTGATGGCAGCTTGTACGTGAAACTTGTGTTTTTATGTTGGAATGTTTGCCTGCGAATAATAGAGACGGGGCACTGCCATAGGCATCTACCCAAGTCTCTGGTGGCTACTACGCCCTGCCTATAACCGGTGCTATATCCTGTGCTATATCCTGTGGTAATGATACTCGACTACTATAAAACGACCGCCTGGCCGGCAGGGAGAGAAACTATTATGTTCTCTGTGCTGACTGGAGCCTGTTAATAGACAAGAGCTTCTCAGTGCCGCTGAATAAGATCAAACCAGACATTGTAAGTCAGAATCCTGTTTTCAACGTCCGGTTCCAATGTTTTCGTATCCCCCTCGCATACAAGCAGAGCACTGACACACAACACACGAGAGAGTCAAATTTTATTCATAAATACAAGCCAGGTATACTCTATGTCACTGAGTACCTGCATGAAGAAACTGCATAAAAACTTTGTAGTATTTGACTGTCTTCACCAGCAGGTGCACGTTTCAGTGGGTGTTGGAATAGAAGGCGGAGTACATATGGGAATGTCCGGAGTGTGGGGATGTCAGTCTCTGATTACAGATTCAAAGTTTGTATTAGTCGGTTATCACATTCAGAGAGTCGGTAGTTTAATATTTTTCACACTCAGAGAGTCGGTAGTTTACTATTATCAAACTCACAGTGTCCGTAGTTTACCGTTATCACACTCACAGAATCCATAGTTTACTATAACCAAACTCACAGAGTCGGTAGTTTACTATTATCAAACTCAGAGAGTCGGTAGTTTACTATTATCAAAGAGTCCGTAGTTTACTATTATAAAACTCACAGAGTCCGTAGTTTACTATTATCAAACTCACAGAGTCGGTAGTTTACTATTCCGCCAACGCGTCTATCTAGAACATGTTCTCTCGTCGTCTTGGAACTGCATTAGCCGTATATCGCGGCAACAAGCCCTCACTCCTAAACCACACTGTAGCTCAGGCAGAGTTAAGCTTGTACTAACGCACCGCCCTCATAGTTTGGCATTTAAGAACATACTGTTTGGCCATCTCCATCTCCTCCAGACCGAGCCTGATACACGTCAACTTTTTGAGGAACCCCCATTGGTGGCCTATAGACCGGACAAGAACCTCAGGGACCTTTTAGTTCGAAGTCTCCTTAAGACAGATAACACTTTTTTATGGTACTAGACGCTGCAGACGCCGTAGATGCAACATTTGCCTCTTTGTTGTCGATTCTAGCCAGATCTCCTTCCCTAAGTCCACGTTATCAGTTCAGGAGGGCTTCACCTGCACTTCATGCAAAGTTATTTATGTTAGTATGTGCAAACGATGTGATATGAAGTATATAGGGAGACCGGTTTACGCTTTGGAGATTGTTTTCGCCAACATCTTAACGACATTTCTAGAGGGCTTGGACATCTATTTCTAAACATTTTGCCTTAGCAACCACAGGGGAAAACAGGACATCTCTGTTAGTGCGATCCGCTCTTGTTCTGCTGATAGAGGGTCCTAGAACAGCGAATTATTTCCCATTCTGGCTGTCTCCACCCAGTTTTCCACATTTTGTCTGCGATTTATACTCTACTTTCTTGTTTCTTTCTCCTAGCTTCTTTCTCCTTCATTACCGCCACTTTATCTTCTTTCCTGGGGGCCTGTACGTGTTTTTGACCCTCCGGTTCTTGTCCTATTCATCAGTTTTGTATCATCTCCCTGCTTCCCTGCCTCTTTCGACAACACCCCCCCCACCCCACGACACCTGTTTCTTTAGCGGGTTACAGTTATCTGTTGCCTTTCCCTTCTTTCTCCCCCCCCCACATGTTTTCTCTGCCTCTTCTTTCCGATTGGTTTCATCTGCTTCCCTCTGTGCCCCCCCCTCGTGGTTTCTATGCCTCGTCTGGTCTGAGGGACAGGCATTCTTGTGTTTTCTACTCTCTGGAGGATGCTACACAGATACGTTTTACTTTTAGTTATATGTTTTGTATTCTTTGTGTATGTAATCCTCAAAAAGGTTCACACCGAAATACTGGATGTTGTATGTTTCTTACACGTAAATGCCTATGAATGTAAATGCTACAGAAGAGTTCTCCAAATATCGTGGACACAAAAAAGAACAAATATATCTATACTACAAGAACTTAATATTGAAGAAGGCTGGCTAGTAAAGAGGATTAAAGAGAGAAAATTTAAATATTTTGGCCACATTAAACGTCACTATAATCTAGAGAAGACTATCTTGGAAGGGTACATAATGGGAAAAAGAAAGAGAGGAAGACCAAGGCGAAGATGACTGCAAGACATCGTTGATGATCTGCAAATGGACGCATCAGCAGCAGGCCATCTTACTCACAACTGAGAGGCCTACAGGAGAGCTGCTAAGGAGGCAAAGCTCTGCAAGGGATACGCAAATGAATGAATGTTTCTTATTTATACATTCTCATTTACTTTCGTTTTTTCTATTTGTTTTTTCTCACTTACTCACTCCTTCTGCCGCCTTGTAAAACTGCACAATACACCTCTATCTACCTTTACTATTATCACACTCAGAGAATCTGTAGTTTACTTTTATCACACTCAGAGAGTCGGTAGTTTACTATCGAACATAGGAAAAGTTGATCAATACCAAACTCTCACTTCAAAGTTTTGCGTCAAATTCCATTTTCAAAAATTAACAAATGAAAATGTCTTTTACATATACATAGTGCTATTAATAGGATCTTCGCTCTGCTGAGCACAGCACAAAAAATCTGATAACAATAACTAGGTCAATATCTTTGTTTAGTAGACCAGTATTTGTTTTTCTTCATCTAGCTGGTGGAATATTTTCTCATCAGCTGCAATTAGTATTTCTCTCTCTCTCTCTCTCTCTCTCTCTCTCCCCCCCCCTCTCTAGAGCGCAGCTACTAGAAGAATAGGAGTGTGGAAAGATGACAGTTGTATGGAATGGTCTGGTGATATTAAAGATTTGACAACCACTGAACTGAATTATTACATGTTGTTGTTGCCGTAAGCCTGGAACTTGTTGTTACACCAAACGGCAGACTGTCGCATTATTATACACCACGTGACTCAACAACAAAACCAGGTTCACCAACTTTAAAATAACCACAGAGTGTCACAATACTTTCCACACACACAACTAGACTCACATTTCAACTCATGTAGGAAGCAAGAGTTCAAGTTACAATATAAAATCAACATTTATTGAATGAATAGAAAGTTGACTGAACTATGTGGATGAGGCGAAACAAAGAGCTGCCAACATGACAGGGTGATCATAAAACGTACACTGTACTTCCCTGCCATGAGAGCAATGCCGTTCATTCATTCATTCCTTTGCATGTCCCTTGCGGAACTTTGCCTCCCAAACAGCACTCCTGTAGGCCTCTCGGTTGTGAGCAAGATGGCCTGCTGCTGCTGCATCCATTTTAAGATCGTCAACGATGTCTTGTAGCCATCTTCGTTTCGGTCTTCCTCTTTTTCTTTTTCCCATTATGTATCCTTCCAATACGGTCTTCTCTAAATTATCATGACGTTTAATGTGTCCAAAATATTTAAGTTTTCTCTCTTTAATCCTCTTTACTAGCCAGCCTTCTTCAATATTAAGCTCTTGTAGTATAGATATATTTGTTCTTTTTTGTGTCCACGATATTTGGAGAACTCTTCTGTAGCATTTACATTCAAAGCCATTTATGTGTTTCTCAGCTGTTTTGTTAAGTGTCCAGGTCTCACAGGCATATGTTGCGATGGGAAAGATGCATGCCCTTAAAAATCTTATTTTTGTGGTTCTGTCTGCTCCTCTTCACAGATTCTTTATTTGTTTTACTTTCTGAAGAGCAATAGATCTCCTCCTTTTAATTTCCCTCATTGTATCTCCATTATTAGTTAGTAGTGATCCAAGATATTCAAAACTCTCCACTTCTTCCAGTTTTTCCTCATTGATACATATTTCAGTTGCCTTGTTTGTTTTGTCAGTTGTCATCACTTTAGTTTTCTTTGCATTAAGATAGAGGTTCTGCTCTTCGCTGTTCTTGCGGACTGACATAATTCGTTTTTCCATTCATTCTCGTGTTGTGGACAGCAATACTGTGTCATCAGCATATCTAATCTCTGGTATTTCATAACCTCCAACTCTTATGGCATCGTAATATTCTTTGTCTACATCTTCTCTAACATTCCTCATTATAGTTTCAGTATACAAGTTAAATAAGTAGGGTGACAGTATGCACCCCTGTCGGACCCCTTGTTTTATGTCAAACCAAGTTGTTGTTTCACCATTTATTCTTACTGCTGCTTGTTGGTCTAGATACAGCAGTGATGTTAATTGTATCAAATGTGTTGGAAATCCCATTTTTTCCATTATTTCCCAAAGTTTCTGGTGTTGTACACAATCAAATGCCTTTGAGTAGTCTATAAAGGATAAATATAGATTCACATTAAACTCCCTGCATTTCTCTATTATTAATCTTAGATTGAATATATGATCTCTTGATCCTCTTCCTTGCCTGAAGCCAGCTTGGAAGGAAATAATAACCAACATCAGAGTAGTTACAAATGAAGACACAACTTACAATTCTATGAAACTCAAAATAATCATCCACAATGTAAGTATGACAATTACTACAGCAATGAATCTAAGGCATGACTGGACAATTTCTACTCAACAGCGACTCCTAGGAAAAAAAACTCAAACAGAACTTCTTCGTGACTCTCTAACCTTTCCTATATCTCTAATAATCCTCATAATCCTCCTTCAACTCAGCTCTGAGTTCTTTTATACAACAGACATTTTTCTATGCCATCCCTCCAGAACTATCTCTCCCTGAAATTCACATTCACGCAAAAGATATTTGTTATGACCTTCACTATAGCACGAGATTCCTAACTCCGTGCGTGTTCACAAAACGTGACTCATGCCCTGAACTTTTGTACCTTAAATTATTGTTCCCAGGGAATCTTCCAACTAAATATGACTAAATTCTTCCCTACTCGAATATCCTGTGCAAAACTCCTCAAAATATGGGTTTTTGTCTGCTGTTTTAATAGGCAGGCTATTATGTTTGACACAAATTTCCAAGGTGAACATTCTAATTTTAAAATGTGACGTAAACATATAACGACAAGGAAAAGAGCCCTATTATGCCTAACTTTACCATAAAGTAGAGTTACATCCCTTTGACTAACCCTATGAAAACTAATCTACTAAAAATAAACGATTTACCGTTACATTAAGTCTACTCCAAAACATAGTCAAAGTCTATATAATTGTCCGCTCCAAGAACCTAATCTTCACAACATAGTGGTATAGGAGCAATAGTATATATTATTCTTTGGAAGGCAAATAGTGCCCTTGCTTTGTAGAAATCTTTTACCTCAGGGGGGAGGAGGGGGGAATGGGTGGGAGTCTACAGAAGGTAAAGAAAAGATCACGTGATTTTGGGGTCTCTTGGTGGCACAGTTTTTTGGGGGCTGAGTTAGTGTTGGTCTGACTGTGCTAAGTCTGGTTGTGTGTAGCCGTTGTTCTCAACATATAGTCTGGTTGTGTGTAGCCGTTATTCTCAACATATAGTCTGGCTGTGTGTAGCCTTTGTTCTCAACATATAGTCTGGTTGTGTGTAGCCGTTGTTATCAACATATAGTCTTTTTGTGTGTAGTCGTTTTTCTCAACATATAGTCTGGTTGTGTAGCCGTTGTTCTCAACATATAGTCTGGTTGTATGTAGCCGTTGTTCTCAACATATAGTCTGGTTGTATGTAGCCGTTGTTCTCAAAATATAGTCTGGTTGTATGTAGCCGTTATTCTCAACATATAGTCTGGCTGTGTGTAGCCTTTGTTCTCAACATATAGTCTGGTTGTGTGTAGCCGTTGTTATCAACATATAGTCTTTTTGTGTGTAGTCGTTTTTCTCAACATATAGTCTGGTTGTGTGTAGCCGTTGTTCTCAACATATAGTCTGGTTGTATGTAGCCGTTGTTCTCAACATATAGTCTGGTTGTATGTAGCCGTTGTTCTCAAAATATAGTCTGGCTGTGTGTAGCCTTTGTTCTCAACATATAGTCTGGTTGTATGTAGCCGTTGTTCTCAACATATAGTCTGGTTGTGTGTAGCCGTTGTTCTCAACATATAGTCTGGTTGTGTGTAGCCGTTGTTCTCAGCATATAATCTGGTTGGTATTTTCTGCAGAAATTGTCTACAGAATACAGACAAATACATAATTACAAATAAATACTAATTAGTCCAAACAACTCACTCTGCAAATAATCTTGATTTCCTTCAATAGTCACTAAATCAAAATGTGCATGATGCAGACCTTCCCTGTAAAACTAACACACCCGACTAAAAAAAAAAAACATACAACTGATTGTTCACTGCGACTCGTCCTATTTTATACTTCCTGCCGCCATCTTTGTTCCAATTAAAACTTACTGCAGGCGTCTTCCGGCCGATCTGAGTCTCAAGCTGGTCAGTCGTATTTTGTTTAATATTCTTCAGCACTTGTTATCATTAACCTTCTCTCACTTGTTATCATTAAACTTCTCTCACTTGTTATCAGTAACCTTCTCTCACTTGTTACCAGTAATCTTTTCTCACTTGTTATCACTAACCTGCTCTCACTTGTTATCACTAAACTTATCTCATTTTTTATCACTAACTTTCTCTCACTTGTTATCATTAACCTTCTCTCACTTGTTATCACTAACCTTCTCTCATTTTTTATCACTAACCTTCTCTCACTTGTTATCACTAACCTTCTATAACTTGTTATCACTAACCTTCTCTCATTTGTTATCACTAACCTTCTATAACTTGTTATCACTAACCTTTTCTAACTTGTTATCATTAAATTTCTCTCCCTTGTTATCAATAACATTCTCTCACGTGTTATCACTAACCTTCTCTCATATGTTATCTCATATTTGTATTAAATCGAGTGTGTGGGAAGAATGAAAGGTGGAGTGATGAATGTAAGACGGGCCTGCGTGCCCAATTCTTTACCCTTTAAAAATAAAGATCATTCACACATTCATCCATTCATTCATTCATTCACTAACCTTCTCTCACTTGTTATCACTAGCCTTCTCTCGCATGTTATCGCTAACTTTTTCGAGATTTCGTTGATAAATATCTTATATCATAACCCTGGCCTTGCTTGTCTGACTGACACAAAATGCTCATGGTCACTCTGACTTTTTTTCATCTCATATGACGTCATATTTCCCGCCAATCGGTTCCAGTCACTTTGCACCTTCATTCATTCACTCTACACTTTCATTCATTCACTACACACCTTCATTCATTTCATTTTACAGATGGCTAAGGTCAAAACAGCAAACCTGGAAGACCAGGGTGTCTCTTTTCATCCTGTCTCCTCTCCGTTGACCTGCTCTACATGGGTGACCCTTCTGTTAGTTATACTACCGCGGGTATAGCTCCTCGTATCACCGGAGCACGCCATCTCCCCCACCACGATAAGCTGGAGACACCATTGGTGGAAGCCAAGCTCTGTTTACTTGTATACAAAGATGTTCACGTGTGGGCATAAAAGTTCATTTTAACTCTTTAAATAACTCAGACACAGCGCCTGTGAGTAGAATGTGAGAGAAGACTAGATAAGAATGTAGACCAAGAGGGAATTTTATGGGATCAAACCTGGAGAAGATTACAAAATAAAAGATGAAAAGAAAACTTACGTGACGCAAATTAATCAGACCATGCCCCCAAATCACTCTCTTATCCGAAGTTACTTTCAATGAAAGTAATGAACCATATTACCTTACATAGAAAGTTTGCATTCTCTTTCAATTGCCTTTTACGCAGCTAAAAGCAGAGAGGAAAACAGATTTATAAGAAGAATTCAAATAGAAATACACAAAGAAATTCATACTTGCATTCACTAAACCAAAGAACTGAATAACTGTAAAGATTACTCGGACATGTGTGATGTACATTAACTCTGTTTCTATTGCAGGATCCACAATCTTGGTACAAGCGAAGAAAAAGATAGGCAACTTGCAGCAAAAAAATATGGCTGCAAGAAAAGCAACAATTTTTGTTAACCTGGCCTCTTTATTTGTTATATATTTTGATTTCTGATTGTTTGAACTTTTAAGTTTGGATAAAGGCTTGGGGGAGGTCGTATTTGCCTTGCTTGATAAGAACTGGTTATGGCGTGCAGGGACGGTCTTTTGTCTGAAGTTAGCCCACCTTCTAATACCAGATATCATAAAGATAGTGCAAAATGTGATGGTAAACTGACCTGATATCGGAGCAATAACATTGGTAAACATGTCTTTGGCGACAGTGACTGAACGTCTATTTTTGATATACCACAATGCTACAGCAGATCGATTCACACTTTCATTAAACACTAAAATTAACCCTTGGTTTGTGGCTGTTGTGGAGTATAAAGCTAATAAAACGCCAAGGATTACGAAGTTGACGAAAATAGAGCGAGATTTTGTGAAGATATCCTTCGTTTTTAAAGGGAGCACCACACAGGAACATCTCTCCACAGAGAGGTAGACTGTCAGGAGAGTTGATGCCGTGAACATCATGCCATTGATATTACCAAAATATGCGAAGTACACAGTCAGCAAACTGAAGTTAGGTATTGGGAAAAAGTATTCCGAAAACTGACAAATCACACTGAAGAAATTGATGATACAGTAGCCCATGTCCAAGAGTGACAACGCAAAAAATGTGACAGTAGGGCTGTCGGTAAGTCCTTGTTTGTAGAAAACAAGAAAGTTGACCAAATTTGATAGTGTTCCAAATATTGATATTAAACCAATCAGTGTGCACAAGGCTGCAAAGTAGTTCAGTAACTCAGGTGTAACCTTCCGCCATGTATTGACAGTAAAAATTGTGCATTCTTGCCTCCCTGTGTTAGAGCTACACACGCCCATTATATCTCTTTAAAGTTTGAAGTTTAGCTTTTCTAGTAATTCATTCTTATGTAGTGACTTACTGGTAAAAATAAATTAGAGAAATATTTCGTAAAAGCGCGTGGATTACAAGAATTACACACTTCAAGGATTACACATTAAAAGAATTAACATTACAAGGATTTAATTAATTGTAAAACTCTCAGAAAGAACACTTTTTTTCTAATCAAGGAAGTTCCTTTTAATCAAATGATGTGCTGAAGCTGGTGTCATGACTTCGTCGAAACTGACGGATATATTAAGGAAAAGATTGAAACACGCATGGGCGTATCCAGAGTCCACGTATGATGGGCCTAATAGTAGATGATAATATTTTTTATTATAAAAGTTTGACCTGGACAAATTTGTCCCTGAGAAACCCTCATGTGCATTGTACAAAATGTTAGATGTTTCAATGTAGTTGTTTTCCTTGTAAGTTGTTCCTTTCATTTAAATGCACATTTTCTCATTTTACAGAAAAATATTAGTGTAAAATATCAAATACTGTAATTTTTGTACGTCTTGTCGTAGCTTCCGTTTTGTCACAGAGTGACAGAAAGAGGGAAAGTTTAGTGTCAAAGTGGAGATAAAGCTCTTAGTTGTGAGCAGAAGTCACAAGCATGTCACGGGATTTTCAACAGTAATAATCATTCGTGATTTTGGTCAGGTAGAAAATATGGATGTCATCAGCGTATTCTAGTATTTTGGCTTGTTCTTCTTTACTGCTTTCTTCTTTCACTTTTCTGCTTACCTTTTCTAGCACAAGGTTGAATAGTAATGGAGATAATATATCACCTTGTTTTAACCGAGTTCTTATAGAGAAGGGTACTGACTTTCTTCCTTTATATATAACTATATTTTGTGCATCCTCCATACATATTCTATGTGGAGGAAACTATACAAGCAGTCACCAATACCTGCATAGGCCTGAGAGATATGGCACTGAAAGTGGGCTTGACCATTAACCACGATAAGAAAGAGTATATGAAGATATCAACAGACCAGAGGTAGAATGATCCAGATTATGCATATGTTGGAGATAAGATTATTTGGAAAGCAGAAAAATACAAATATCTAGGCACAACCTTCAACAGAAGCAACACAGTAAGCGAGGAAATTAAAATCAGAGTACAGGTAGGGAATAAAATTATACTTTGCCTTGCAACACCTGTTAAAATTTAAAATCCTGTCCTAAAGCACCAAAATAACAATCTACAAAACTATAATAATACCAGCCGTCATATGTAGATCAGAAACGTGGAGTACAACAAAGAAAGATGAACAACATTTGCAGAACTTTCAGAACAAGATCCTAAGAAAGATCTTTGGGCCGAAAAAAGAATACCAGCAGTGGAGAATGGAGAGCTAGAAAGAACACTGAACTGAACAGCTTATTTAAATTCCATCGAACTATAGATGTCTTGAAATTGAACAGACTAAGCTGGCTGGGGCACGTAGAAAAAATGGAAGAGAACAAACAAACGAAAATCCTGTATGCACAAGAGATCAGGGAAACCAAGGGGTAGACCAAGACAGAGATGAAAAGACAACGTAGGGGAGGTTGTAAATGAAATTGGTGTAACCATCTAGAGAGAGAAGATTAGGAATAGAGAGGAATGGAGGCGAACTTTCTCTGCAGCAGTGAGCCTTAATGGCTCGGAAAGCTAAAGAAGAAGAAGAAGAAAATATAGATATTTTTTAAAAATATTTTTTAATTCCACGGATTAGAAACTTAACTGACAGAACTAAGTGATCCGACCTTTTCATAAAGGAAAAGCATTTTTTCGTTTCTTTCCCATCAATTTCTACGTATAACGCCTTGTTCTGATTATAAAGTCAAAACAAACAGCGCGCTTAGTAAGTCAGGCTTATTCAAACTGTGTGCTCATTTATAAATCTTATCTTATATCTTATATCCTTCCCTTGCCGTTAAAAGTCGCATAGGGCTCGCAAAGTAGTTCGTCAATTTTTCCTGTCTTCAGCGAGTCTTTCAACCTCATCAAAGGATTTTATGCCTGTTAATTTGGCCTCTCTTAACAATGTCCTCTTCAGAGTTTCATGCGGTTTGCCTCTTTTTCTTTGGCCTGTTGTGTTCCACTTGATAGCTTGTTTTGGAATTCTCGATCATTTCTTCTCATCAAGTGATCAACATATGCCCATCTCTTTTTTCTGATCACCCATGAGACTGGTTGTTGTTCAGTCATCTGTCTTATCTCTGCATTGTTCTTGAATTCATTCCACTTGATGCCGAGTATTTTCCTTAGGCATTTGTTTTCAAAAGAGTCTAATTTCTTTTCAATTTCTTTAGTTGTTTTCTGGCTTTCACGTGCATAAATGAGGGTGGATATAACATTTGAATTGAATAGTCTTAACCTGGTTTTTATGCTTATAACGTTTGAATTCCATATGTTCGAAGATTTATGCTGCTTTTGAAATTCTGATCCTAACTTCCTTTCTAGTGTCACCATCCTGGTCTATGTAGCTGCCAAGGTATGCAAATTGACTGACGTTTTCAATATCTGTCCCTTCTATGTGTATTTTTCCATTTTGATACGTTTAGAGACAAGCCACACCTTCATCGTTCAAAGTCAGAGATAAAACCCTTTAACTGTGCTGTTCCTGTGTTATAGATTAAATAGGGACGATTTTTTTCGCCTATTGCTTTTATAAATTAAACAAAACTTTAACTCCTTCTATTATAAAAATATAGCTCGCTTTATAATTATTAGATGTGCTTTATAGCCTGTGATATTTCGTCTTTCAGTACATTTTTCATACATTAAAGGTAATGCAGAAATGTACGCTGCTTGCAGAGTAGATATTTTCATGTCATTTGATAGGAAGAATATTACCAGTTCGTGCAGGACAGCGAAGTAATTTGGAGTATTATCTTTGCATAGGAAGTTCATGTTTGAACAAGCTTGCAAATGATATTGAAAGATGAAAAAAGGAGGGAATGATATAATTTTCATTTTTCAGAGGATAATCATTTTATTAAGTATTAAAGAAAAGTAATGAGTATTGACAGGTGAAAGATTTGCCTGCTAGCACAAAAATGTAAAGATACTGATGACGGAAATTTAAAACAAATGTATGCACAGTTATAAATCAAATACAATGTTAGATAATGCAGAAATCGACTTGACGAACGAAAAAAAATTAATAAACGTTATTTTCAAAGGGCAGATAACTAGGCACGCTGGTCCGCCTGATACTCTGCCCTTTATCTCACAACTTTCGTTACGTAACAGATACTCAGGCTTAGTTTATGAACATAGCAAGCAATGAATAAAAAATTACAAGTGTCTTGTCCATACACTACATATTCTTATTTATGTAACTACAAGAAATAAAGGTACACTACATTCTCACATTCATTATGTGTACAAATACATCCATACCTGACAAGAGAAGAAAATAAGACAAATATAATACATACATACATACATACATACACACATACATACATACATACATACACACATTCATATATACATACATACATACACAGTACGCAATATACATATAAGGAAGGCATATAACACTAACACATATACATATAATAGAAGCATATCATTCACTACAAAAGATATTTACAAAATTTGAAATTATAAAAAGGATTATTACTTATGAGTTTTATTTGAGTTGATAGGGTTTTCAAAAGATGTGCAATTGAGTAAGAGAAGGATTTTTTTCTTTATTTAACACCTTAAGCTTTGGTTTTGGGAGAAGACAAGAGCTTAAAGCATTGGCCGTGTTTTGAGTTAGATATGAGCAATCACAACAAATAGAGGGAACAATTTTGTGAATTTGACTTTTTAAGTATAATCTCTTTTTGAGCCGTAGTATGCCGAGATTTGTGTCCTTATTTGTAGTTTGTGTTACATATTTGTTACTGCTAAGCTTTGTTGCTGGCTTTTGAAGTGGTTAAAGTTTATTTGTCCCACACTGAACAGCCATCTCGGACTGTGCAACAGTAATCAAAGCGCGTGCTTGTATTTGTGACATGTTGTATTTGTCAATAGTGTCTTTGTCAATAAGTTCTTAATTTTGTCAAATTTGTAACAAATGTTGTTACATATTATACACGACAAGTGCAGATGAACTTGTGGTCAATCGCCAGTTTTATGAAAAATATAGAAATAGCGGTTCCAAAAACAAATCTTTTAAAATGACAATTCTGAACATCATAGTTAAGAAGAAACGTAAACAAAAGTAGCTCAAGCACAAATAGAAGATTCTTTTTTTTCGAAGTGTAGTGACTTATACCGTTTGTTGTCCCTTCTGTTTTTTTTTAATTTGTTTCCTGTTTTTGTCGTCTGGTGAAGGATTCTTGGAGAAATATTATATCGTTCTTTTGTTCCTATAGTATAGTTTGAATATAACTCAAGCGGGTGGCGTCTTTTCGTCGACAGTTTAAAACGTAGTTTGATATGTGCTCTTTTAAATAACTGCAAACAAATATGGCTCTATTACTATCGGTCAATTCAACAGAATGAAAGATGAGTACAAAGCCATCTCTTTAGTCTTGAAAAAGATAAATTACCAAGAACATCAATGAGTGATTTGTGTAGACATGAAGATGATTAATTTTCTTCTTGGTCAACAAAGTGGCTACACAACGTATCCTTGCTTTTTGTGCCTTTGGGATAGTCGAGCCAAACATGAACACTGGGCAAGAAAAGATTGTCCTTCGAGGGAATATATGGTGGCTGGAGGACAGAATGTAATCAATGAACCTTTGGTAGCACGAGACAGAACATACTGCCACCACTAGGTCTGATGAAACAATTTGTAAAGGCTTTGAATAAAGACAGTTCGGGCATTGAATAAATAGAGCATAAGTTACCTGGACTTAGCATGGAAAAACTGAAGGCAGGAATTTTCAATGGTCCACAGATCAGACACCTTATAAATGATTCACATTTCATAGCATCAATGAATGAAATAGAATGTTGTACCTGGTCTTCATTTGTTCTTGCTGTGAAAAAACTTTCTAGGCAACTAAAAGACAGACAACTGCACATAAGTAGTAGAGGATATTTTCTTTCATTTCAGCAGGCTTGGCTGTAACATGAGTGTTAAAATCCATTATCTGCACACTCCCTTAGATCGCTTTCTAGAGAACCTTGGTGACTTAAGTGAAGAGCAAGATGAAAGATATCACCAAGACATAGAAACATTGGAAGCCAGATACCAAGGAAGATGAAAGATTTCACCAAGACACAGAAACATTGGAAGCCAGATACCAAGGAAGATGAAACATATCACCAAGACATAGAAACATTGGAAGCCATACACAAAAGAAGATAGAACGCACACATGATGGCAGACTATTGTTGGAATCTTATGCGAGACTGTCCTGGCAGATCTCACTCTCGGAAGTCTTAAAAAAGGAGCTTCTTGTGTGTCGAATGAGTGGAAAGTTTGTACCATAAACTTGTGCTTTTGGTATGAAAGAAATAAATTTTCGTGTAGTACACTTTTCTTCTAATTTTTAACATGTTACCTTCATACTTAAAAGATATAAATTTACACACTACATTAAAATATCCTAATTTGTTATGGGCGAGCAGAGTAAAGAGTGGTATATGGCATAAGTTCTGATTTGTTATGAGCGAGCAGAGTAAAGAGTGGTATATGGCATAAGTTTTGATTTGTTATGATCGAGCAGAGTAAAGAGTGGTATATGGCATAAGTTCTGATCTGTTATGAGCGAGCAGAATAAAGAGTGGTATACGGCATAAGTTCTGATTTGTTATTAGAGAGCAGAATAAAGAGTGGCATATGGCATAAGTTCTGATCTGTTATGAGCGAGCAGAATAAAGAGTGGTATACGGCATAAGTTCTGATTTGTTATGAGCGAGCAGAGTAAAGAGTGGTATATGGCATAAGTTCTGTATCTCAAAAACTAGAGTTGATAGGGGGAAAACTGGTGTCACTGGTTTTTTTTTTTTTTGGAACCAGCAGGTCAAATATACACTTTTGTATAGCTTTTGAGGCACCAAAATGTGTATTGGCCAGTGTTACTCGCGTCTTTCCAGCGGTTCCAAAAGTGTGTCCGGTGGTGGCGTTTCTCGACTATCGGTTAGTATCTGCATTTACTATCCAGAATATTATATTTTAATAAAATGACAAAGGCAAGTCATGTTACTGTCACATTAGTTGAGAATAGCATCGTAACAACTTCATTAACATAATGTAAATTAAATATAATATTTCCGACTACAAAGGTAAAGGAGGAAAAAACTTTTTTTTTTGGATAATTTGATGTCTTCGGGTCATCTGCTGCCATATTGTTTCAATATCTGTTGATTATGTCGAACATTCTGTAGGACGTTACATTTAACATACATATACATTTTTACCCTTCACCATCAAAGTATTTTTTTACATTTCCTTTAGTTGCTTAAGATTAACATTACTTGGATGAAGCTGCGACATGCGGCGGAGTATATATAGGTTGTCACGAATGCAGTGAAGCCGGAGTCTGAATTTTGAACTTTGATTAACATTACTGGATTCCAGACGCGTCCACCTCTGCTGGGATATCCACTTTATATACCCACATCTCTAATCGCGGTTCATGGAGGCAGCAGTGTATCCACATCTCTATTCGCGGTTCATGGAGGCAATAATGCATCCACATCTCTAATCACGATTCATTTAGGTAGCAGTGCATCCACGTCTCAATTCACGGTTCACGGAGGGAGCAATGTATCCACATCTCTAATCACGGTTCATGGAGGCAGCAATGTATCCACATCTCTAATAACGGTTCATGGAGCCAGCAGTGTACCGACATCTCTAATCACGGTTCATGGAGCCAGCAGTGTACCGACATCTCTAATCACGGTTCATGGAGCCAGCAGTGTACCAAAATCACTAAACACGGTTCATGGAGGCGGCAGTGTATCCACATCTCTAATCGCGGTTCATGGAGACAGCAGTGTACATACATCTCTAATCGCTGTTCATGAAAACAGCAGTGTACCGATATGTCTAATCGCGGTTTA
Organism: Achatina immaculata; assembly: GCA_009760885.1. Classification (NCBI taxonomy): domain Eukaryota; kingdom Metazoa; phylum Mollusca; class Gastropoda; order Stylommatophora; family Achatinidae; genus Lissachatina; species Lissachatina immaculata. The sequence continues at coordinate 18,501,904 of CM019699.1, forward strand.
TGGAGGCAGCAGTGTACCCACATCTCTAATCCCTTTTCATGGAGGAGGCAGCGTACCCACATCTCTAATCGTGGTTTATGGAGGCAGCAGTGTACCGACATTTCTGTCCCGGATCAAGGAGGCAGCAGTGTACCCACATCTCTAATCACGGTTTATGGAGGCAGCGGTGTACCCACATCTCTAATCGCCCCTCATGGAGCCACCAGTGTACCGACATCTCTAATCGCCGTTCACTGAGCCAGCAGTGTACACACATCTCTAATCGCTTGTCATGGAGGCCGCAGTGTACCGACATCTCTAATCACTGTTCATGGAGCCAGCAGTGTACCAACATCTCTAATCGCCTTTCATGAAGGCAGCAGTGTACCGACAACTATAATCATGGTTCATAGATCCATAAGTGTACCGACATCTCTACTCGGCGTTCATGGAGGCAGTAATGTACACACATCTCTAATCACCGTTCATGGAGGAAGCAGTGTACCCACATCTCTAATCACTGTTTATGGAGGCAGCAGTGTACCCACATCTCAAATCGCGATTTATGGAGGCAGCAGGGTACCCATATCTCTAATCACGGTTCATGGAGGCAGCAGTGTACTCACATCTCTAATCGCGGTTCATGGAGGCAGCAGTGTATCCATATCTCTAATCCCGGTTCACGGAGGCAGCAGTGTACACACATCTCTAATCACGGTTCATGGAGGCAGCAATGTACCGACATCTCTAGTCGCGGTTCACTGAGGCAGCAATGTACCCACATATCTAATCGCCGTTCAGGGATTCAGCAATGTACCCACATTTCTAATCACAGTTCATGGAGGCAGCAGTGTACACATATCTCTAATCGCAGTTCATTGAGTAGCAATGTAGACATCTCTAATCGCGGTTCATGGAGGCAGCAGTGCATCCACATCTCTAATCGTGGTTCATGGAGTCAGTAGTGTACCAACATTTCTAGTCGCGGTTCATGGAGCCAGCAGCGTATCTACATCTCTAATCACGGTTCATGAAGGCAATAGTGTACCCACATATCTAATCGCTATTCATGAAGCCAGCAGTGTACCAACATCTCTAATTGCCTTTCATGGAGGCAGCAGTGTACCGACAACTATAATCACGGTTCATGGAAACAGCAGTGTACACACAACTCTAGTAACAATTTATGGAGGCAAGAATGTACCCACATCTCTATTTGCGATTCATGGAGTCAGCAGTGTGCGACATTTCTAATCACGATTCTTGGAGCCAGCAGTGTACCCTCATCTCTAATCACGATTCTTGGAGCCAGCAGTGTACCCTCATCTCTAATCACGGTTCACTGAGCCAGCAGTGTACCCACATCTCTAATCGCGGTTGTTAATGGAGCCCGCAGTGTACCCACATCTCTATTCACGGTTCATAAAGCCAGCAGTGTACCCACGTCTCTAATCACGGTTCATGGAAGCAGCAGTGTACCCACATCTCTAACCTCGGTTTATGGAGCAAAGTTATCTGTGGAGAACATACCTCCAGCAGCTTTAGGGTACAAGCAGGAGTGAAACAGGGATGTGTACTATCACCAACATTATTTATCTTGGCAGTAGACTGGTTAATGAAGGAGGCAACATCAGACAAACGCAGAGGATTACAATGGACCCTTGACACAGTGCTGGAGGACCTTGACATTGCGGACGACATTTGTCTATTATCAAGCAGTCACAAAGATATGCAAGATAAAATAAACAAGCTAACTCAGAATGCAAACAACATAAGACTAAAGATCAACGTAGGAAAGACAAAGTTAATGAAGCAAAATGTGAACAACAGAAATGTACTCAGAGTAGATAACAAGTTAGTGGAGGAGGTCAGCGAATTTGTATACCTTGGCAGCAGAGTAGTAGAAAATGGAGACAGCACAGAGGACATCAACAGCAGACTTACTAGAGCAAACCCGGCTTTTGCAATGCTGCAGACTATATGGAAATCTAAAAAACTAAGCATAAATATGAAAATCAGGATATTTAAGAGTAATGTTCTAAGTGTATTACTCTATGGAAGTGAATGCTGGAAAATCACCAAAATCATAGAAAACAAGTTGAATTCTTTCCAGACTAAATGTTTACGAAGAATTAGAAAAATATTTTGGCCAAACACCATAAGAAATAACATCTTATTAGCAGAAACGCAGATGAAACCACTGACAACAATTATTGAGGAAAGACGCTGGCGATGGTTGGGACATGTGCTCCGGATGACTGACAACTCACTACCAAAAATAGCACTAAGATGGACACCACAGGGGAACAGAAGTAAGGTTAGACCAATTAAGCAGGATTTCTCCTTACAAAAATGGGTTCCTACTGGATTGATTTGATTACATGTGGAGTACAGTTTATCTTAGAAATCTCTTCTTCTTGTTGCTGGTGTTAACAATCACCTAGTTTTCTGTATTATACATCAAGAAAACACAACAAGACACCCAGGTTTCCAACTCCACAGAATAATACAAATACAACAACTCAACGTAACTTGACCGTCTTTCAACCAACAAACCGGTCAACAATAAGGACTCCAACAAAACCCATCATCAGACTACACACATTTATTAATGGACAAGAAATGAGGGTGACAATCGTGAAGATGTATACGTAGCCATCAGGCTAAACAAGAATTACATTTAGCAGTGCCCGGCATGAGAGGACTCTACGCCATATGGGCAAGAAAACATTACAATGATCTATACACAAAGAATCATACTTACAATCTTATTAAAAACCTCAGCCCACACAGGGAAAATAAAAAAAGAAACTAACTCTCACAACAAGGCTCTCTCTACCACATTTCTAGAGACAATCACACAGCTCGACAAAAACACGTCCACACAGTTCCACGTTCAAACCAAGACTCTCCTTAACGACGTGCTTTGCACACGGACACCTAACGACGTGCTCTGCACACGGACTTTCCTAACGACATGCTTTGCACACTGACATGAGTTGTAGTCTACGAGAACACAACTAGTAGCTATACACAAATACTCTCTGTACAGAATTGCTATTCTGTTACATCAAAACAGACATGGAAAAGAACAACAGAAAGGATGTTGAGCAATAGAGGGCTCACCTGGGCAAGAGCAGAAAAAAAGGCGAAGGACAGACATTTGTGGAAAACCCTTGCGGAAGCCCCATGTGCCCTGGGCACTTCAGGTTCAGATATATATATATATATATATATATATATATATATATATATATATATATATATATAATGTGTGTGTATGTTCCAGCATCACACTGAAACGCCTGGAGCAATTTCAACAAAACTTGTCACACATATAACTTACAATCCGGACAGAGTACTGTGGGGGGGGGGGGTAGATCACCAGAAAGGGGACTTGGGTGGTGGGGGTGGAATCAAAACCGACAGGTACAAACAATAGCCTACTGAATGACGGGAAGTAACTCCCGTCATATGTTCGGGGTGTCGGCCGTGGCGGAAAAAGATCAGCCCACACAAATCGATGACGTCATATCTGCTGAGTTGATGAACGTTTTGTATTGGTAACGAAAAACATGATCCACGGACCAGATTCCTGATTCACGAAACATAGATTTTTTTATGAGAAACCCTGTTGTTGTGGTCAAACAGTAATAGATCACAACTCACCTGTTTATGCTAGCACGGAGAAAGTATCTCCGTGTTCCGATTGAGAATTCAGTCACTTGGGTCTGATGGACGAGATGTATGAATGGGTTGGTTTATGTTCTGAATGTTGTAGAGACAGGTCGTGTGTGAGATGATTTTGTACAAAGGGATGTTATGGATTCTCTGGTTCATTACGTAAGTTTGGTATGATTGTCTTCTTTTAGGGTAGAAGTGTTGTTCTAGTATGTAGTATTTGTGTTTATTTGTCCTTTTTAGGGCAACAGTTGTCGTATTTGTGTTAGATGGACTGTACTTTTAGGACAATTTTGTAGTTAGACAAATTGTCCTTTTCAGGATAAATGCTATAGTTAGATGAATTGTCCTTTTCAGGACAGATGTTGTACTTGTCATGTAGACTGTGCATTTGATTTGTCCCCGTTTTGGACAAAGTTGCAATTTCAGGTTGAAAGGTGTGTTGTAGTTTTGAAGTTGGCATGTTTTGTCAATGTTGTATGTCTGAGTTAGTCCCATGGCGGTGTTAGTGGCTCGGACATTTATTTATGATCATTGTAATTGTTCTCATCAGTTTACACTCCACATCTATGCAACACTCCACATCTATGCAACACACATCGAACAAATGGGATCCATCATTATACATTTGCTGATTGTTTGATGACTGCTTGCTTAATCCTGTGATGACTGGATTTTTGTTAAGTGTCATTTGTGGTGTTGAGTTAGTCGATTACATGTAACATGTCGTGTACTGATGTATTACCCCGCAGGTGATCTCTGTGTCCCTATCCATCCACCATCACGGCCAGCCCAGCGTGGCCTCAAACCAAGGTCTCAGCTCCACCTATTGATGGATGTGCAATGCCAAAAGCTGGAGGAACTTCTATCTATTTTGTGTTTGTCATTTTTCCCACAGGCGAGTGGGTTTTCTTAGCGTACATAGCATTTTGTGTGAGTTATCTGACACTCCTAAAACAGACAAGAGGCTACTGGCGAATTTCTCAATTTTATCTTCCCTCTTTCTTTTACAGAAAGCTCTGTTCCCTAAAAATTCTGTCTTACAAGAGGATGACATTATACTTTATAACAATAACAATAACAAACAGTGTCGATTGCTACAGATTTATTGGCTACAGGAGCAAGTGAGAATTTATTTTTAATCAATCAGACCTGATGTTCCCTGTTTCACAAAGACTATGTTAACATAAGTGTGTTCTTAACACAGTTGTTGCCAGGGACTTAAAAGAGTTAATATACCCTCTGAACACAAACACTGATGTCTTTAGTTATACACTGCAATGTATGACCTCCTAAAAACTGCACAATCTATCCAGACAATAGACATCTGTGACAGAAAATGGTCACTACATTGATTTAAGTTATCTTCCTGTTCAAATGATACAACACCCATGCTCAGTTCAGTGGTTCTCAAACTATTTCATAAAAGTCCATGATAAGTTACCACAGAGGTCCCTATACAGCCTCTATAAACGTCCTCAGTACTTTATATGAATTCAGAATCACACATTTTTAGTATTACAAAATCTAGACTGGACTTTATGGACCACCATCTGACCTTTTGTGGATCCAAGGGACCCTTGGACCACAGTTTGGGAACCAGTGCTCTAGTTATTGTATAATGTATATAAAAATGTACCAAGACTATACATTATATAGTCTAAATGCATTCAGATCTATGTAAAGCACAAAACATAACAGTCTACTACACCTTAGAGAATTAATGTGCTGTCTGATTAGGTCATTATTGGCCTGTGTGTTTGTGACAGACCCTCAACAGCAGAAGCAGATTCTGAATGGCAGCAATAAACATCCTCCATGGTCTTGACCAGTCTGAGTGAGGCTCAGTTAGAAATGTAAACTCTGAAAGAAGAAAGTAATGAAAACTGATGTACTACATCAGATCTGTTGTTGATGTACCATATTTAGTCTGCTGTTCGATCATCCACTTTTCAACTGTTGTCAGTTACAACCAGAACACACATCTACAGTCCTTTCTGTTGTCCAGTTCTGTCTACATTCCACGTGGTTTCACTTTAATCAACCAAATACTTTGTATCAAACTGAACTCTGTGCCAGCAGTTCCTTTCAGAAGTTGTTAGTGGTGAATCTCTTGTGTTTGTACTAAAAACATTCTTATATTTCTGTTTATAATGCTTTAATTGGAAGTAGAATAACACACAAAAAAAGGGATGGCTACTGCAGAAAAACTGGTTTAAATAAATAAGGTAGATAGAGGTGTATGGTGCAGTTTTACAAAGTGAGGGAGGAAGTGAGCAAGGTGAGAAAAAAACGAATAGAAAGTATGAGAATGTATAAATGAAAAGCATACAAAATCCGATATTTCGGCGTGAGCCTTATTCGAGGATACATACACAACGAAATACAAACACATAGAACTTATCTGAAGTCTTTCTCCGAGTGAGAAGCAGAAATGTGTGTGGAAGAAGGAGGAGGAAAAAAAAAGCCACGCTGCCTACAGACAAAAGATTCCCGATAGAACCAATCACAACGAAGAAGCGGAGAGAGAGGAGGAGAACAAGTGGGAGAAAGGGGCGGGGGGAAGGCAATAGAAACATGATAGCCGCTAGAGGTGTCGGGGGGGGGGGGGGAAGGGAGAGAGGGGAGGAAAAAGGGGAAGCGGAGAAACAATGAATGAAGAACATAAACACCTGCAGGGAGAAAATGTGAAACTGGTGAATAGGACAAGACGAATATGTTGACAGAAAAGGAAATAGGATGGTGGTATGGATGGCCAGCACAGAGAAAGAAAGTAGAGTATTAAAAAAGGCCAGTGGAAAAATAAAGAAGTTACGGAAAGCTGAAGACATTGTTAATTCCATCTGGGTGGAGACAGCCAGTCTGGAAAATAAGGCGCTGTTCTAGGACCCTCCGAGATCGTACATCTGCGGAACAAGAGCGGATCGCACTAACCGAAATGTCCTGTTTGCCCCTGTATTTACCAAGGCAAAAATGTTTAGCCACAGGTGTCCAGGCCCACTTAGAAATATCATTGAGATGCTGGCGAAATCGATCTCCTAACCGTAAGCCAGTTTCCCCTATGTACTTCAAACCGCAACGTTTGCACATGATAACATAAATGACATTTCTTGAAGTACAGGTGAAACCCTCCTGAACTGATAACGTGGATTTAGGGAAGGAGATCTGGCTGGCCTCGACAACAAACGGACAAATGTTACATCTACGGCGTCCGCAACGTCTGGTACCATAAAAAGTGTCATCTTCTTAAGATGACTACAAATTAAAAGGTCCCTGAGGTTCTTGTCCCGTCTGTAGGCCACCAATGGGGGTTCCCCAAAAAGTTCACGTGTCTCAGGCTCATCTCCACCTCCTCCAGGCCGAAATATTGGATGTTGTATGTTTTTCATTTATACATTCTCATACTTTCTATTCGTTTTTTCTCACCTTGCTCACTTCCTCCCTCACTTTGTAAAACTGCACCATACACCTCTATCTACCTTAGAATAACACACTGCAAATGATGATAGACCAGGTACGGAAAAATGATACTGTATTAATAATGTGGGATTTTAATGTAAAGATTGATACAGAAAGAGCAGACGATGAAGGACATGTTGTAGGAAATTTAGCATAAGACATAGAAAGGAGGAAGATGGCAATCTAATGGCGTTTTGCGTGGAAAATGAGATAATGATCGCTAACACACTTTTTAAATAACATCCAAGAAGACTTTACACATGGACATCACATGATGGGAAAACCAAGAATCTAATAGATTACATTTTAGTGCAAAGAAGGTGGAGACCAAGTATAACATCAGCAAAAACTTTACCAGATGCTGATTGTGACATGGACCATGAGTTATTAATAGAAGACATGAAGATAAAGATAAACAAGACAGTTAAGGGGATCAAGACCACTCCGCTTTTATCTTACAAAATACCAGAAGTTTCAGAAGTAAATAACTGTTTTGAAATCCTGAAGGCTGTACAGGAGGAGATGACACAAGATGAATTGGCTACATAGGCCAGACATATCTTAATAACAACAGCTAAAGACGTAGTTCCAGTAAAGAAAACACAAACGAATGGATGGATTATAGCAGGCACGCTAGAACTGATAAAACAACGAAGAGAAATTAAGTCAAAACGGAAAGTTACGAACAACAACAAAGAGGAATATAAATCTTTAACAAAATAAATACGAAGAAACATATGAAAAGACAAAAAAAACCAGCACATACAAGATTGTTTGAAAGAACAGGACATCAAAAGTGATAGTGAAATGTTTAAAGAAATGAAGACAATGACGAAGAATGACACACCTAAGCTAAATATAATTTTGACAAGATGGGGAATACCTTGACAGAGACAGAGGAAAATCTAGAAAGATGGAAGAATAATACTTGAAGAACATATTGAAAAGCAAAAACCATTAATCCTGAAATTGTATACACTTTAAAAAGGCATTTAATAGCATACACAGAGAATAATTGTGAATAATTTTAAGACTATACGGAATACCATCTAAAATAAAATTATCAATATCATTAGAGATCTCTACAACGGATATGTATGTGCAGTAAAGATAGAAGAAGGAATGAGGAAATGGTTCCAGAGTGACACTTGGTGTTGACTCTTACATTAACCTGTTCTACAAATACATCTAATATCAATTGAGCGTTTCAAATATTTGTACTTTATGCCGAGAACTTATCAATCACCCTTCGTACGTTACTTGATGTCAGTAGATATGTGTCGCCAGAACTCAGCTTGCTGGGTGATTACCAAATCATTTTCTTGAAGACGGCACATCAGTCTGACGTAACCATGCCTTCAAGCAGCTTTCCTGAGAAACTCCGAAAAAACTGAATGTATAAAATCGGAAAAAAGTAGAAGCAGCTTTATTACTTAACGATTACAAAGTTGTGACGTTTCGGCGTGAGCCTTAATCATACAAAAACATACAGGACGAAGAAATAGAGAGAGGAGATAAAGTATAGATTCACATGAATACTGTTTAAAAAAAATTTTTTTAAAGGAGTACTTAGCTGTAAATTGCAAGGTGTGGCTTGTCCGGCGGTGTGTGTCAGGAATGGATCTGGTAGGACGTGGAAATTGTTTAAATAGAGACCTGTGATATGTGGTCGGTGGGTTGTAACTGGGGGTGGTGGATGGGGGACCAGGGAGGGGAGAGAGAGTGACGCACTACTGGCCTAGCTAGGAGAAATTGAAACAGGTGATTGGGGAAGAGAGGTTGCAGAGAAGAGGGGTTGCAGAGAAAATAGCGGGGTTGCAGAGTGATGCTGTGAGGAAGTTTGAAAAGTAAGAAAGGGTGGATTTAGTAGAGAGGTACTATAATGATTGAAGATGATGATGTTACGTAACATCATCTTCTTCAATCATTATAGTACCTCTCCATTATCATGTGAATCTATACTTTATCTCCTCTCTCTATTCCTTCGTCCTGTATGTTTTTGTATGATTAAGGCTCACGTCGAAACGTCACAACTTTGTACTCGTTAAGTAATAAAGCTGCTCCTACTTTTTTCCGATTTTATACATTCTGGTATTACAGCTTTACTGCAGTGCTTAGTGTATAGCTGTATACTTATACACCAATTATTGTGTTACCGAAAAAACTGAAGTGTCTGAAGCTGTTTAGATCTGTTGGTGCTTTGTCTTTCTTTAGGGCAGGTATCAGGATTACCACCTTCCATCTCTTAGGTCATTCATTGATTCATTAGCATGTCCTTACGTAACTGTGGTTCCCTAATATCTCTCTTGAATGCCTCCCACTTGTAAGCAAGATACTGTTGCTGCTGTTGCATTCAGCTACAAATCATCGACATTGTAGGTTGTCATCTTCACCTTGATCTTCCTTTCTTTCTTTTCCCCATTATCTACCATTCCAAGACGGTCTTCTCCAAATTTGAATGTGTCCGAACTACCTTAAGTTTTTCTCTGCTTAATCATCCTTAATAGCCAAGCTTCTTCAATATTAACTTCTTCCAGTGTGGATATATTCGTTCTTTTCTGTATCCATGATATTTGTAGGACTCTTCTATTGCATTTACACTCAAAGGGACTTGTGTGTTTCTCAGCTGTTTTGTTAGTTGTCCAGGTCTCCCTCAAGTATCTTATCTTCTTTTTCCAGCCGCACCGAAAGTTTTCTACGAGTCCACCTTTTGCTTTCCTCCTCAGTCCTGTCAGTATTTCATTGGTTATTGTGTCGGCACCTGGTGATTTTCTTGTCTTCACTCAGGGAACTACCTCTTCCATTTTTTTCCTGAGTCTTTTTCTTTTTTGTTTGAAGACGTCAATATAGTTTTTTTTGTGAGAAATGCCCCATGAGAGTCTGCTTTTCCAATGAGTATGTCTTCCTTTTGTTTACTTCAAATGTGACTGTTGTTGTAGTTGCTTTCTTGATTTAGTTCTCTTGCAAGTTTCCACAGTTTGTTTCTATCTCTGTCTAGGTTTAGTCTTTCTGTTTTTTCTATCTATTTTTTTCTTGCACGTAGTTTTAACGTTTTCTTACACTTCGCGGAAATGTCTTTGAGACTCGTGTTAGCCTGAGTTTAGTTTTTCTCACCTGTGTCTCTGGCTCCTGTTACCTCACCTTCTACCTGTGTAAGTCTTCAGTCCAGCAAGGTCTACATCTTTTCCTTGCTTCCAGAAGAATAGACTCAGTTGCTACTGTTAAAAGGGCTTTCTTGAAGTTTGCAACTACCATTTCCAACTTGTCTTTCACACTTTATGTACTGATCTGGCATCATATCATATTTTCCCCCAATCTGCAGTTATCTTTACAGTAGCTTTTGTTCTTGTGGAACATACTACGTGTTCGTGGACAGCATTATTAACCTTGCCCACTTCCTAAAATTTGGTCAAACACCTGTCTTCAATTTGTTGATGGATGTATCCCATACAGAAGGCCAGATCTGTGGTGAAGATAGTGTGCTACGCTCTGGGGAAGTAGCTAGATTTATCTTCAACTTTGCTGCTTTTTCTTAAAGAAGGAATACAAAAAGAGCCAAGTGTCTGCTTTGTTTGTCTGAGAATGACCACTTAATCCTGATAGTTTAAGAATATATTTAAAATGCAAAGATAATACATAATCTGTAAACGTAAGAGAGAAACTTACGACATGAAGAGTAGGCAGTGTATAATATGTGAGAACATTACTTTTTTATGTATTTCTATTCACTATCTTTCTGTCATCTGTTTGTCTGTCAGTGTATCTGTTTTTTTTTCTGTCTGTTATTTTGTTTATTTTTCTAAAATGGTGAAAAATATTGTGTGCAAAATAAAAGAAACTTACATTCTATGCAGAATGAAAAGAAATGAAAATCTATCACAACTGTAAACTCAAAAAAGATCTATCTATCTATCTATCTATCTATCTATCTATCTATCTATCTATCTATCTATCTATCTATCTATCTATCTATCTATCTATCTATCTATCTATCTATCTATCTATCTATCTATCTATCTATCTATCTATCTATCTATCTAATATGTCTGTCTGTCTGTCTGTCTGTTTCTGTCAATATTTTATTTATAAAAATGTGAATGATCCTAGAAGAAGGAAAATAAGATACTTACTAACTATGCAAAGGAAAAATAAATCGAAATCTAATATATTTCTTAACTGAGACAGAGTATGTGTGAATGTATATATGTATACATGTGTGTATGTATGTGTGTATGTGTTTATGTGTGCATGTATGTATTCATATGTATGTATGTGGGTATGCATGTAGGTGTGTCTATCTATCTGTCTATCTACCTGTCTATGTATCTGCAACGGGATGAATTAAAGCTAGGATAAAGTGGTAGAATGTATTATCTTTGAGTCTAGGGGAAGCCTAGTAGACAGAAAGTATGGTAGGACAAGGACCGATGACTTGTCACTTCTTACAGATTTTGAATTATTATCGTGCCTGTTGCCTAACTAACTCTTACTAGACTAACTGCTTTTAGTTTGTGGTATGTAGTTTTTGCGCTTTTGACTATCTACCTACCTATATACCTAACTACCTATATACCTACCTACGTATATTTCTGCCTACTTATATACCTGCTACCTATATACCTACCTACCTATATTCCTGCCTACTTATATACCTGCTACCTATATACCTACCTACCTATATTCCTGCCTACTTATATACCTGCTACCTATATACCTACCTACCTATATTCCTGCCTACTTATATACCTGCCTACCTATATACCTGCCTACTTATATACCTGCCTACCTATATACCTACCTACCTATATTCCTGCCTACTTATATACCCGCCTACATATATACCTACTTACCTATATTCCTGCCTACTTATATACCTGCCTACCTATATACCTGCCTACCTATATACCTACCTACCTATATAGTACCTACCTATATACCTACCTACCACTCCACTTACCCACACACTTACCTGCCTCTCGACTCACCTGCCGTCCTACGTAATTGAATTTTATTTCATATACTTAACTTAAAGCAGACGAGAAATGTTTCAAATCACCATCAGCAATTTAAGCTCTTTGTCCGTGTCTCCCTCTGTCTATCACACAGAGACTGATTGTGGAACATTCTGAAACAATATAGAATACGAACAAAGCACCAGTTTTTCCACCCATTCATATTTGTTTGTTACTTGTGTCACTGACATGGCCTCCTGCTATGTTATACTTGTATCTGCCTGTGATAATCTGCCAACTTCTTTTGCTAGGATGACAATGAGATTAAATGATTTTAGATCCTCTACTGCTGATTATAGAGCCTATGCTGATGATTTAAGGGCATCTGCCGCTGATTTTAGTGCATCTGCTGGTGATTTTATGGCCTCTGCTGGTGATTTTAGTGCCTCTGCTAATGATTTTAGTGCTTCTGCGGCGATTTTACTGCCTCTGCTGGTGATATTAGATCCTCCTCTGGGATTTTAGAGCCTCTGCTGGTGATATTAGATCCTCCTCTGGGATTTTAGAGACTCTGCTGGTGATATTAGATCCTCCTCTGGGATTTTAGAGCCTCTGCTGGTGATATTAGATCCTCCTCTGGGATTGTAGAGCCTCTTCTGGTGATCTCATGGCCTCTACTCTGATGGTAAATCTTCCTTTTGCTAGTGACAGCTTTGTATATTAATACATTGTTGATACTAAGACCCCCCACCCCCCTCATTTTAGACATATGCCCAGCTTGGGATGTTTTCTTCTATTTACTTGATTGCCAGAGATTTCCTGTGTGCATCTCTCTGGTTGTCCTTGCTTGTTGTTCCGATGATGTTCTCACGTGCTTACAGCAAACTTGGTGTTTGTCTTGATGGTATTTGTTCACTCGGCACTGAATATTAAATCGTTGGAATGAGAAAATTGGAAGCTCGCAGTTACACAGACGTTCTCTAGTAGTAACAAGAACGATAACAACTGCAGCAATATAAGCAGTATTAGGAATAACCTTTTTAAAAGATGGTAGTATTGTTGCTTGGTTAGAAATAATATAACTGTCTGGACACACGATAAACCAAAAAAGGCTAGGAGAGTTTCTTGAAAATTAAGAATGAAACTTAATCTATTATTTGCTGAAATGTTAATCTTCTGAGAAGATTATATGTACTATGCCATTTCTCCCCCATGACAGCTGTCATTATTTGTTGTTTTTATTTTGCTTTTATCTCCGAAACGAATTCTGAAAGATTTTGTTCTTCGTTTTCGTCTTCATTGTCTTTTCTGCCAGAACCTTGTTAAA
>CM019699.1:18515401-18558374 GCA_009760885.1 Achatina immaculata
TCTATATCTGTGCAGAAAGTCTGCCCGCAACCTGTACATGTTTCTGTTAGCTGTTACAACACTGGCTCTTCTTGTTGTCAGATACTCGCATGTTACCTGTACATGTTTCTATTAGCTGCTGCAAAACTTGCTCCTCTTCTTGTTGTCAGATAGCTCGCAAGTAACTGATACGTGTTGCTGCAGCAAAAAGGTGGAAAAGGGCTGGTCATTCTAAGAACGATCATCACAGAACCAGGTATAAAAGTAGGAGTATACAATATTAACAACCTTCGGTATGCTGACGAGATGGTACGGATAGCTGAAAGCCAACAAGACTTGCAAAATCTATTGGATAAAGTTGCAAAAGAAAATGAATAGAAGGGCTTTACTTCGAACATTAAAAAGACAGAGACTATAGTTATATATAAGAAATAGAATCCACCATAATACAGTATAAAATTAAATGGAACTATTTTAAAGCAGATGCAGAAATTCAAATACCTTGGAGAAGTAATAACTTCAGATCTGAGTTATCATCATCATCATTAGGTGCCGTGCCGACTGGCGTTGGCTATTATGCTTCTCGAGAATACACGATCCTTCATGCAGGCCATCAGCTCAGTTGGTGATCTCCTCTCATACCATCCCGTCAGACTGTCCAGTATCATTTCTGTTCGTCTTCCTCTTGATCTTCTTCCTTCTAATTTTTCTGTTGTTATAATATTTTCAATGCCCCCTCTTCTCATTGCGTGTCCTATGAAAGTACATTGTCTCTCTCTTATCTTTTTCACAAGATTTGTTTACCTCTACTGCTCTTCTCATATATTCTCCATTAGCTATTTTTGCCGTCCAGGGAATTCGCAACATTCTTCTAATAAACCACATTTCTGCTGCTTCCAATGATATTTGTGCAGACTTGCCTATTGTCCATGATTCACTTCCATATATCAAGATAGGTTCAATATAGCATTTTAGGACTTATTTTCTAACATTCATTGAAAAGGATATGTTGGATAATATGTTTCTCATTCTCTGAAATGCAGTCTTTGCTTGGCCTATTCTGTTTCTAATTTATGCTTTACATTTCCCATCTGAAGTTATTACTGCTCCAAGGTATTTGAATTTCTGCACCTGCTTTAGAACAGTTCTGTTTAATTTTATACTGCATGTTGGTGGATTCTGTTTCTTGCATATAACCATAGTCTCTGTTTTTTTATGTTCAAAGTAAGGCATTTCTGTTCACTTTCTTTGGCAACTTTATCCAAGAGATTTTGCAGGTCTTGTTGGTTCTCAGCTATCAGTACTGTATCGACAGCATACAGAAAGTTGTTGATATTATATCCTCCAATTTTTATGCCTGGTTCTGTGATGATCGTTTTTAGAATATTCTCGCTGTACAGAGAAAAAAGGTCTGGAGATAGTACACATCCTTGTCGCACCTCTTGTTTTATAGGTTTATATTTTCCAGTTCTATTTTGAACTCGAATTGCTGCTTCTTGCTGCCAGTATAGATGTTTTACAATCCTTAGTTCTTTGTCGTCTATATTGATGTCTTCAAGCATTTTAATAATTTCATTATGTTTCATCTTGTCAAATGCCTTGGTGTAATCAATGAAGCATAAGTAGAGATCTTTCTGTACTTCTAAAGCTCTTTCTGTTAGTGTTCGTAAAGATAAATGGCATTGTGTGTTCCCTTTCCATCCACAAATCTAAACTGTTCATCTGTTATTTTTATTTTTATCTTTCACCTTGTTCTTCTCATAATGATTCTCGTTATGTGACATGAGAGGCTGATATTCCGGTGGTCATCACAATCCTTTGCACTTGGTTTCTTTGGTAGTGATATAAACTGGTAATATAACCACTATTGTAAATGTCATTTTGAAACTTGGTTATTATTTTTATTCCTGTCTCCTCTAGTGCCTCTATTTCTTCTATTGTTATATTATCAGGCCCAGTTGCTTTTCCTTTCTTCATGTGTTTGATAGCATCTATGATTTCATCTTCAAGTATTGGTGGTCCATCACAGTTTTCAGCATCTGATGTTAATTATGGTTTTTCTTCTCCATACAGCTCACCGATATACTCTGTCCACCTGTCCACAATGTCTTCTTTTTCCATTAACATTTTACCTTCTTTTGATTTCAGGCATCCTGTGGTATATTTTGTTTTCCTGCCTGTGAGTTCACAAATTCGTTTGTGCATGTTTTTGCTGTCTTTATTATGAGAGGATTGTGACTCTAACTGTCTGCACTGTTCATTTAACCACACTTTCTTTGCTTATGACTGACCATAATATTCTTTTAAAAAAAGGAATAAAGACTTATAGACTCCATCCTGACCTAATAAAATTAATTGCATGATTTTTTTCAGACATACAACAGGTAGTATTCTTCAACAATTCTCTATCAAATTCTGCTACAGTTGACACTGGTTTTCCGCAAGGTTCTATTCAAGGTCGGTTACTCTTTGCTGTCTATATCAATGATCTTCCACTTCACCTTAAACATTCTTCCTCCTTGTGAACTTTTTGCTGATGATTGCACAGTCTACACCAGTGACTACAACTGTATTAACCTTGAATCAACTCTTCAAGTCGAGTTAAACAATCTAATTGGAAGGACCAACAACAAAGACATGATTATAAATACTGATAAAACAAAATCAATGCTGATAACAACAAGACAGAAACTACAAAATGCAACAGAAACAACACTTCGGCTCTGCACGGAAACATCACAGATAGAAAAACTTTAGCGAGCACAAAACATTAGGTCTTATTATTGACCAACATCTGACCTGGAACTCTCATGTACAAGGCCTAACAAAACTCATCGCACAAAAAGTATACCAGTTAGCCAAAATCAAGCACACATGAATGACATACAACAAACAGGAATGGTTGAAAAATGGCTGTGTCCTCGTTAATTAAGAAAACTGCTTCTAATTTTGTTTTAAATAGTTTTAACATTTTGTTATCACAACTTTGCTGTAGTGGCTTTGTGTTTATATTTTTATATACATTTACCCAAAATCTATTTACTCTTATAAAGACAACTCTTACTTGTTTCCTGTACTATTACATCAGGTTTATGTAAGACGCTATCCATAACAACATGATTTATTCAAAGCGTCATTATTTTCTTTTGTTTTCATTCATTAACCTCTACTAATTTCTTCACATCTTAAAACCTGTAAAGTTGGAGATACCGAATGAACAGATTTACTGTTACTCTAACAGCATCCAGTGATTTCTCTCCGCGAGTTGCCGTCCCTGCTGTAACTCGACGTTTTTCTAAAAAAGTTTTTTTTTAAAATCAGTTCCACGTCGAAACACACTGGGTTAAGAAACAGAATTATAAAATCACATGCTTTTGTCTGTTTTCAAGATCATAAACATCATCATCATCATCCTGTGTCATCTCCAGGTGGTTGTTTCTTCTCTTGATATTACACTTATATAAATCGTTTCATGTTCATATTATCGTGCTTGATTAGTGTGAGACTGAGAGTTATTATTTTTTTGCATACATGTACTTATTTTCTGTATTGAGTGCATGGATAATATAGTATGGCCTTGTAAGTAATGATTATTGTTGTTGTTATTAGTATTAATGAATATGATTATGAAAATATACTGTAAAGAAAATAGTAACATCGAATGGCGAGATAGAAAAATAGGCAGAAAAAGAAATAGAACGGTATAAAGCTTCAATGACACTAGAACAAGACGCGGACAAAAGTAAACAGTGGAAATAGTGAATAGAAAAAGACGAGACTCAATGACGCTGAATTTTAGGTAATACAAAGGAATGACACCAGAAAGTAGGATGGTCCAGTGACAACAAAGCGGTGACTGGACGTTTTACACGTGTAAACAAAATAGAAAAGACGAATATAAAAGGCAGACAAAATGAAAAAGCCAGGACACAATAAAACCTCCGACGTGAAAGAGCGAGATAATATCTTAGATAAATGACAATTGAGAGACGGCCGAGGAAGATCGTCAGATGAAATAAGAAGACAGACAAGAGAAGAAAGAGGACGAAACGATATAAAATCAGAAGTAGTGTTAGACGGAAGATGTTTTTCAAGTGATTAAGAAGAACTCACAGTTATGAAACTCTGAGTACAGTGATTTTAGAGGAGAAACACTATGAATACTGACTAAAATAGGGTCGAGCATTGTGCTGTAGAATTTTAGTGAATTCTTCTTCTTCTTCGTTCACTTCTACCACCAAAAATCACACTGTGAACCTACTGAATTCATGCCTGTGGTCCTCGTTAGGTCCCGTGGTCCCCTGTGTGGTCCAAAATAGACCACACGAGATCCACAAAAGGACCACAAGAGATTCAGAGTGTCACAGTGCTTTAGCCTGTATTCTTGGTGGGTCTCGGAAGCGGGATTGCGTGACACAGTGGTTTTCATTGCAGCAGTTTAGTCTAGGGTTGGACTTTCTCACCGGAAGACCTCGACGTGTTTAGGATATCAGTGCATCCCCGCTGGGTGAGAGGCGGTAGCCCACCCAGGCCAGAGTTGGACTTTCTCACTGGAAAACCTCGACGTGTTTTGAGATACCCGTGTATCACCGCCGGGTGATAGGTGGTTGCCCATCCAGTCCAGGGTTGGACTTTCTCACCGGAAAACCTCAGCGTGATTAGGATACGCAAACATCCCCGCCGGGTGAGAGGTGGTTGCCTATCTAGACTTCCCTGGTCCAGTGTCTCCGACTTCAGCATTTTGCGGTCGTGGCCGCTACACTTCCTAGTTGTGACCATGATGGAGCTTTTTCCAGGAGGACGAATCCTCGCCACTAGTGACTTCTACCCCTGGGTTGAGCCGGTTTAGGCATTATCCCAGTATGGGCGTGTTTGGGACGGGACCGACCTCTAGAGCAGAGGTACTGTGACATGCATAGCCTTCAAGATTCACCCCTGGTATGAGCCGGTTTAGGCAAAATTCACCAGTATGGGTGTTTATCAGGCGTTACCGACCTCTAGAGCGGAGGTGGCATGACATGTCTAGCCATCAAGTTCCACCCCTGGTGTGTGCCGGTTTAGGCATATTTCACCAGTGTAGGTGTATTTCGGACGTGGCCGGCCTCTAGAGCAGAGGTGCCGTGGTATAGCTCTCGTAGCAATACTACTGGACATACCAGTTAAACTTCACTTTCCACCACCTTTTCCCATCGGCTCCGCACAGCAACCTTTATTTCTTTTCCGCATTTACTTCCTTAACCGGGAGGAGCTTCACTCCACGCATGGCATTTGAAGAGTCTCGCCAGCAGTGAGACAAGCCGGTTCATGCATTTCACCCGACATGACTGCACTCAGGACGTGGCCGACCTCCAGACCAGAGGTGCCATGATTTGACTGTTTGCTTCGCTTTATCCTTTCTACCACCTTTTCCGCAGTGATGCTGCGCAGCAACCTCATTTGTACCTTTCTTCATTGGCCGGGAAGAGCACCGCTCCACGCACGGCAGCTGAAAAATCTCGCCAACAGCGGCAGATGAGCTACCAAACGTGCCACTCATCTACCCTAAGTAACTGGTTTTCAGGCGCCAGATATTCGCCCTCGCCCCTTCTCCTGTCAGTTTAAACAATTCTGCCACGGGAAGGCCAGGAGCTGGACTTGACTGCCAGAGGCTGTTTGAGGCGCATTTGCAGTCCTTAGAACCTTTTAGTGAATTAAAATGGCCTTCTCTGAACCTTAAGTGCCCAGGGCACATGGGGCCTCTGCAAGGGTTTTCCACAAATGCCTGCCCTTCGCCTTTTTTTCTGCTATTGCCCAGGTGAGCACTCTCTTGCTCAGTATCCTTTCTGTTGTTCTTCCCCATGTCTCTTTTGGTCTACCCTTACTTCTGTTCCCCTGTGGTGTCCATCTTAGTGCTATTTTTGGTAGTGAGTTGTCAGTCATTCGGAGCACATGTCCCAACCATCGCCAGCGTCTTTCCTCAATAATTGTTGTCAGTGGCTTCATTTGCATTTCTGCCAACAATATGTTATTTCTTATGGTGTTTGGCCAAAATATTTTTCTAATTCTTCGTAAACATTTAGTCTGGAAACAATTCAACTTGTTTTCTATGGTTTTGGTGATTTTCTAGCATTCACTTCCATAGCGTAGTACACTTAGAACATTACTCTTAAATATCCTTATTTTCATATTTATGCTTAGTTTTTCTTTCAGTAAGATCTCGGGGCGGTCTTGATGGTAGAAGCGAAATAAAAAGAAGAAGAAGAAAAAGAAGAAGAAGAAGAAACTTGTTTGAGAGATATATTATTACTCATAACACTTTAGCTTGACATGATTGGCCATTGCAATGGCTGATATTAACTATATATCAAAGGTTCAAAGGCTCAAAATAATTCACATTTCGACTGCATTGCATTCAGGACAACCTCATATATGCTCCATCGCATGCCGCAGCATCCATCCAAAAGTATGTTTGCTAATAGTTCCTGTCAGATGTTGGTTGCTTACGATGCGTTTTCTGCCACACAGTTCAGATTTCCCGCCAGCGCCATTAGTTTGTCCTAGCTCCAGCAGTCTCTTCAGACCTACATTTATTCTTCCGTTCCCTTCCTTCATTTTAACGCAGTCTGTCCAACACAGCCTTAACAATGTCCCCCGTGTCCATTGTCAGCCTGCCATTTATTTTAGCCTATCCAACAAGTATATCTGCCACATCATTACCATGTAGTCTCGCATGCCTCGAACAGTAAAGCCACGTTGGGCTTCTCACATTTGACTGGCTTAACAGATGATCCCATTCTGTTCGAAGCAATTTCTTCTCAATCTTACGAATTATAATTTGTATATTCGTCACAGTGACACCATTATGACCATACATCTCATGTGTTAAATGATGTATTTAGAGGTTTCTTTGAAACAGAAAAGTTTAAGAAAGTTGGGAGAAATCTTAAGATTATCTTTCTTTTCCTTCTTTTCTCTTGCATTTTTTGTTTGATACCACAATCTGTATTTTTTTACCTTTCAAACATTGACTGTCTTTTTCCTTATACTTTTAAATAGTTTTCAGTTTTGTAAAAGGTGTCCAATGACGTCTTCAATTGTTTATCTAGTGTTTCATGGTGTTTCTTGCTCTTGCTGCTTTGTTCAACATATGTGTTTCTTCCAATTTCTGTATCATCTATTTGTTAATCATCGAATTTTCAAAATGATACAGCACTGTCGACCCTATTTAGCACCACAATACCATTTTCTTGATATTATGTATGTCGTCATATTTATTAGTGTTTTATTCATGTCATAAATGTTTTCTTCATGTCATAAACGTTTTCTTCGTGTCATAAATGTTTTCTTCATGTCAAAAAGTTTTATTCATCTCACAAATGTTTTATTCATGTCATTAATGTTTTCATCATGCCATAAAAGTTTTATTCATGTCATAAATGTTTTATTCATGTCATAAATATTTTATTTATGTCATAAATGTTTTCTTCTTGTCATAAATGTTTTCTACATGTCATAAATGGTTGTTTTTACCTGACATATTCCTGGTTTAATTTCATGTGTGCATTTGCCAGCAACTTTTATTATTGTTCTGAAGGAAGTAAATTTATTTATTTGTGTCATTAATGGCCAATAATACAATCTTTTTCTCGACGCAGTTCATTCATTCATTTGCATGTCCCTTGCGGAACTTTGCCTCCCTAACAGCACTCCTGTAGGCCTCTCGGTTGTGAGCAAGATAGCCTGCTGCAGATGCATCGATTTCAGATTATCAACGATGTCTTGCAGCTATATTGGCTTTGGTCTTCCTCTATTTCTTTTTCCCAGTATGTACCATTCCAAGAGGGTCTTCTCTAGATTATCATGTGTCTAAAATATTTAGGTTTTCTCTCTTTAATTCTCTTTATTACCCATCCTTCTTCAATATTAACTTCTTGTTGTATGGAAATATTTGTTCCTTTTTGTGTCCATGATATTTGAAGAACTCTTCTGTAGCATTTACATTCAAAGGTATGTATGTGTTGTTTCTCAGCTGTTTTGTTAAGTGTCCAGGTCTCACAGGCATATGTTGCGATTGGAAAGATGCATGCCAAATCTTATTTTTGTATTTCTGTCTGGTCCTCTCGAGAGATTATTTAATTGTTTTGTTCGCAATAAAATAGAATTTTTACTCTTCGTTGCTCTTATGGACTGACATAATTAGTTTTTCCATTCCTTTTTGTGTTGTGGTCAGTAATACACTGTCATCAACATATCTACATTCTGGTATGTCATAACCTTCAATTGTTATGGCATCGTAGTATTCTTTGTCTACATATTCTCTAATAATCCTACTTTATATTTTCAGTATACAAGTTAAATACGTAAGACGTATTATGCACCCCTGACTGACCGCTTGTTTTATACCAAACCAAGTTGTAGTTTCACCATTTATTCTTACTCTGCTTGTTGGTCTAGATACAGTAGTGATGTTTATTGTATCAAATGTGTTGGAAATTCCATTTTATCCATTATTTCCCCAAATGTCTGGTGTTGTACACAATCAAATGCCTTTGAGTAGTCTATAGCGTCTAAATATAGATTCACATTAAACTATCTACATTTCTCTATTATTAATCTTATATTGAATATATGATCTCTTGATCTCCTCCTTGCCTGATAGAGATCAGGAGGCAATAAATTCCTCTAAGGAGCTGGCCTGGTTCATGGACTCTACTAGAACTTTGTTCGATTGCGAAGCAGTTTGAGAACATTCCGCCATCTTGGGGCCCTTCGGAAATATTATAGTCAGTTTTGAAAATTGACATATTCTGGATTCTCGGCGGTGCTGCGGGGTACGTGCAGCTGAGTTGAGATCATCTCGGATTTAAATATCGGCAGATTATGACACTGACAGTTTATTTTAACTCCGTTTGTAGATCAGGTGAATGTAAGATTAAACACCAAGTTTCAAGAAAGTAACTGTAACTAACTTTATTAAAGGTTACTGAAGTGGTGAGGGGTGGCAGAAATTGAGAAAACTGAGAAATTTTCTCATTGAGCTGTAATTCGCTACCTCTGGATTAAGGGCCTATCATCGAAGGAGATCCATGATGATATGGTAGAGACTCTAGGGGAGAGTGCCCCTTCTTACAGCATAGTGAAGAAATGAGCAGCTCAATTCAAACATGGAAGGGAGAGTCTGGAAGATTATTCCCATCCAGGGAGACTAAGAACGATAACCACCGATGAAACCACCGGCAGAATCCATGACATGATAATGGTGGATCGACGACTAAGTGAGTTTACATTGCTACTGAGTTGAGGATCTCCCAGGAGCATGTTCATGTCATTATTTACAATGATCTTCTAATGACAAAGGTCTTTGCTCGATGAGTCCTGAAACTTCTTGGAGCTGATCACAAACGACAGCGTCTCAACATGTCAGTAGACAATCTTGGTCATTTTTCTGCAGATCCCGAAAAGTTTCTTCAGCAATTTGTGACTATGGATGAGACTTAGGTTCATCATTTTCAACCAGAAACCAAAGAACAGTCAAAGCAGTAGAAACATCATGATCTCCACCTCCAAAGAAAGCACGGGAGGTTCTATCTGCAGGCGAAATGATGGCTTCCATCTTTTGGGATTCGGAAGGTGTGCTATTGATAGACTATCTTCAAAAGGGCAGAACGGTCACCGGGGCCTATTACGCTAATGTTGTGAAGCAATTGCTGGTCAAATTGAAGGAAAAGCTTCAGGGGAAATTGACAAGAGGAGTCATCTCTCAGCAAGACAATGCTCCAGTTCACAAGTCGTTGGTGGCAATGGCTGCCATTCACGAATGCGGCTTCCAGCTTCTTGAACATCCTCCTTATTCCTCAGACTTGGCCCCTTCGGACTATTACCTGTTTCTCAAACTAAAAAAAGGAGCTCAGTGGTCGCCAAATTTGCTTTAGATGATGACGTCATTCATGCTGTGGACAACCTTCTACTGGCACAAGTTACTGACTTTTATAAAGAAGGGATCCGTATGCTCCAGGATCGCTGGACTAAGTGCATAAACTTTCGAGGGGACTATGTTGAGAAATAACAAAAAAAATCTGTCCACAAATAATTCTTCTTTACTTTATGACGAGACCTTATCAATTACCCCTCGTATATCATGATATGGAAATACTGCTGGAAACCTGCATGATATTACCATCATATGGGTTTTCAGCCTAACCATGGCGGCGTTTACACCGTAATGTAAGTTAATGTAACCCAAGTCAAAGTGTTCTTTGCTAACTGAGGGACAGATTGGCTGCAGCGAATGCAGTTCCTAACTCCGGGGCGCTCTGATGCGAGTGAGGCGGCATCGGGCGGTTAGTTAAACCTCTTCTCTGGTATAAAGGCTCTGCCAGAGTGACCACTTAGGTCCTTTCCTGTAGTACAATATCGCCATGGATTTATCTCTTAATTTACAGAACCATCGCCAGTGCGGTCGACGCTGCTGTGGCATCTAAATAAGTTGTCAAACTGAGCAGAGTCGTGAAGAAAAAGGAATCATGGTCAGGGTATTAAGAGAACAAAGAAAGCAGGGAAACGGAAGAACAGGACCACATCTGAGAGAATAAGACTGACACATAAAACTGTTGGTTATTGGAACCGTATGAGCGCCAGACAACAATGTGAGAATAAGACTGAAAAGCAAAACTGTTTTTTATTGGAACTGTAGGAGCGCCAGACAAAGAGCTCTGTCTTGGAGAGTTTGGTGCATGATTTTGATATAAAGCTCTTACAGGAAACATAGAAACTCTTCCATTTCACGGATTCCAGTGTTATTCCAACCCAGCAGGAGGAAGTTGCAACTGACAGAGAATTCTGATGAAAGCAGGTCTACAACATGAAATAACTGACATGTTGGAGTGGAACACAGACCGCGTGGAATTACAAGGCTTGCAAGTCTGGACTGGAGGTGTAAGCTGAACCATAATCAATGTATACCATGGAAACTAGTTTGGTGGACAGAGCAAAGGAAGGTAGAGAACAGGCGATTAAGTCAATCACTTTGTTGGACACAGCAAAGGAAGGTAGAGAACAGGGAATTAAGTCAACCACTTTGGTGGACAGAGCAAGGAAGGGAGAGAACAGGGAATTAAGTCAACCACTTTGTTGGACACAGCAAAGGAAGGTAGAGAACAGGGGATTAAGTCAACCACTTTGGTGGACAGAGCAAGGAAGGGAGAGAACAGGGAATTAAGTCAACCACTTTGTTGGACACAGCAAAGGAAGGTAGAGAACAGGGAATTAAGTCAACCACTTTGGCGGACAGAGCAAATAGAAAATGAATGGCGGACCAAGCGAGAGGCGACATAAAGATGACAGAGTTCTAGAGGACATCCCCACGTAACCGCTGAAGAACTGAATGAAGCAGAGAAAATGTGATAGGAAATAAATGTATTCAAATCTCTGGCGCTGGAGTCAAAGATTCGGACCTGGAATAAGTTGATACAAGAAGTAACTGCTTTAAAACGTTGTCATCATCTTTCAGCAAGCAACATACAGTTGTCCGTGGGGGCGGGGAATACAGTGATATCAAATCTATCTCTCTCTGTCCCTGTCTCTCTCTTTCTCTCACCTTCTCTATCTCTCTCTCCTGCTCTCACACTCTCTCTCTCCTTCTCTCTCACAGTTTGGGATGGTTGCTCAGTGTCAAATACAAAGAGGCTTTGCTCACTCCAAAAGCGAGCAGTAAAGCTTATTAGTGAAAAAGATCAAGCACAAACAACTAACCATCACAAACGTATCAAAATACTACCTCTTAAGAACAGGTTCCTCTTTAACAAAGCCAAGTTAGTACATCAAATTCTTTCACGGCATGCCCCGCCTTATCTATGGAACCAGTTTAAATTTAGCCCAAAGTGCAGCCAACGCTTGAACAACATATGGCTTCCAAAACCTAGACTTGATCTTTACAAGAAAAGCTTTAGTTATTCTGCTGCTCATCTTTGGAATACCCTCCCATCCTATATAAAAATATAAATTATACTCCTTCCTACAACTACAAGCTTTCCCAATATCTATTTGATGTCGACTACATGCCTCCATGAATTATAAAACTTGAAAGTTATCTTAAACTGCTCTTACAGACACCGAATACAATTAGTTGTTTTCTGAATAGTCACTAAAATTTTGTTTAGTAGATAGTCATTTATAATGTATGTAGTTACTTCTGTACTGAGTGAATGTTTAAGAGCGAAACGTAAATGTTATATTTTATGTTATGTCTCTCAGCTTCAATGTTTGTTATGTTTGTTATATGAACAGCATATTTGTAGAATGTCTGGAATAGAGTGAAAGATGTATGATAAAGGGCAGAATGTCAGACAGGCCTGCGTGTCCAATTCTTAACCCTTTTGAAATAAAGATCAATCAATCAATCAATCAATCAATTAATCTCCCTTGAGCAAGCAACATAAAGTTGTCCGTGGGAAACATGGTGATTTCAAATCTCTCTCCCTCTCTCTCTCTGTCCCCCTCTCTCATCCTCTCTATCTCTCTCCTTCTCTCACTCTCTTTCTCCCTCTCTCGTCAACCATCAAGTATTAAAATGACATAGTTAGAAGAGCAACTTGTTGGATATTGTTAGAAATTATTGTAATGTCTGTTTATAAAACATATGTTAGAATATCTTTATTTGCAATGTATTTTTGTTTATGTATATGCCTGCGTATGTATGTGTGCGTGAGTGCTATTTTATTAGGTTAATTACTTCTTCTCTTTTACTATGAATGTAGTAGTTAAATCTTACACTCTTTTGATATGTTTTTTACTAATTTAATTTGTATATTTTTACTATATGAAGTGTGTGGGAAGAATGAAAGATGGAGTGACGAAGGGCAGAATGCAAGACGGGCCTGCGTGCCCAATTCTTTACCCTTGAAAAATAAAGATTATTCATTCATTCATGCATTCATTCATTCTCTCTCTCTCTCCCTTGAGCAAGCAACATAAAATTGTGCGTAGGAGAAACATGGCGATCTCAAATCTATCTCTCCCTCTCTGTTCCTATCTCACCCTCCCTCCCTCTCTCTACCTTTTCTCCCTCTCTTTCCCTCCTCTGTCTCTCCCTTCCTCCCTCTCTCCGTCTTTATCACTCGGCAGCCCTGCGTGCCCAATTCTTTAATCTATAAATTAAAGATTATTTATTCATTCATTCCCTACCTCTCTCTTTTACTCTCTCTCAATCTCTCTCTCTTCCTCTACCTCTCCCTCTCTCTCACCCTTTCTCTCACCCTCTCTCTCCCTCTGTCTCACGCTTCCTCTCTCTGTCCCTAATTTGAAAACCTAATTTGAAAAAAATAAGAAAACGGCACACTGTCACAGAGCAATGAAATCTACTATAGAAAACAATAAAAAACTAATATAACCATAAGGAGAAAAGAATATTAAAATGTATGTTTACAAATATAATTAAAACAAAAAATAGACCATCAACTGAAAGGGCGATATGACACTGTCACATTCCCTGATAGATGATAAACTGGAAGACTTACCGAATTAGCTTACATTATATGCGACCATCTAAGAGTCGGGTGGGTGCTGGAAGTTTCTCGAACATCATGAGTCCAAGACCGTAGTCATATCCACAACCTTCTAACGTCACGGTGCAGTTTCTAGATTGTAAGTCACATGTGTGCCAAGTTTGATTGTAAGTCACATGTGTGCCAAGTTTGATTGTAAGTCACATGTGTGCCAAGTTTGATTGTAAGTCACATGTGTGCCAAGTTTGATTGTAAGTCACATGTGTGCCAAGTTTGATTGTAAGTCACATGTGTGCCAAGTTGATTGTAAGTCACATGTGTGCCAAGTTTGATTGTAAGTCACATGTGTGCCAAGTTTGATTGTAAGTCACATGTGTGCCAAGTTTGATTGTAAGTCATATGTGTGCCAAGTTTGATTGTAAGTCACATGTGTGACAAGTTTGATTGAAAGTGCTCCAGGCGTTACAGTGTGATGAGCTAACATACATACATAAATACATGCACACACGTTCACACACACACACATATATATATATATATATATTATATAATGTGAGTGTATGTTCCAGCATCACACTGGAACGCCTGGAGCAATTTCAATAAAACGTGTCACACATATAACTTACAATCTGGACAGAGTACTTTCCGGGGTAGATCACTACAAGGGGGCCTAGGAGGTGGGGGTGGAATCAAAACCGACAGGTACAAACAATAGACTACTGAACGACGGGAAGTAACTCCTGTCATATGTTCGGGGTGTCGGCCGTGGCGGAAAAAGATCAGCCCACACAAATCGATGACGTCATATCTGCTGAGTTGATGAAAGTTTTGCATTGGTAACGAAAAACATGATCCACTGACCAGATTCCTGATTCACGAAAGATAGATTTTTTTTTTATGAGAAACCCTGTTGTTGTGGTCAAACAGTAATAGATCACAACTCACCTGTTTATGCTAGCACGGAGAAAGTATCTCCGTGTTCCGATTGAGAATTCAGTCACTTGGGTCTGATGGGCGGGATGTATGAATGGGTTAGTTTATGTTCTGAATGTTGTAGAGACAGGTCGTGTGTGAGATGATTTTGTACAAAGGGATGTTATGGATTCCTTGGTTCATTGTGAAAGTTTGGTATGATTGTCCTCTTTTAGGGTAGAAGTGTTGTACTTGTCATGTAGAGTGCATTTGATTTGTCCCAGTTTTGAACAAAGTTGCAATTTCAAGTTGAAAGGTATGGTGTAGTTTTGAAGTTGGCATGTTTTGTCAATGTTGTATGTCTGAGTTAGTCCCATGGCGGTGTTAGTGGCCAGGACATTTGTTTATGATCATTGTAATTGTTCTCATCAGTTTACACTCCACATCTATGCAACACACATCGAACAAACGGGATCCATCATTGTACATTTGCTGATTGTTTGATGACTGCTTAATCTTGTGATGACTGGATTTTATTAAGTGTCATTTGTGGTATTGAGTTAGTCGATTACATGTAACTGGTCATGTAGTGTACTGATATGTAGTTCTATGGTATTGTTCTCTGAGTTGTCTTGTTACTCGGCGTATATCAATGTAACGTATCTACAAATACGAAATCTGTTTCTGTGTTGCCGAATCAGGCCACTCATCACGACCAGTGTGTTTGTTTAGACGTTGACCAGTTCATGCACGTATTCTGTAGCTCACAGTTGTGTTTGTGTAGTCTGTTTTCGTCAGCGGTTCTGAAGCTGTGCTTAGGGAGTTGCATTTCTGTTTAGCGTTAGGGATAGGTAGAGTAGGAGTTGTTCAAGACGGCGCTGATGTCCACCTTCTCCGAGTGTTTAGGGCACATCTAACTCCTGGGCCCTAGGCAGTGCAAGTGTCTAAGCTTACATGTACTTACTGACAGGTCCTGTGAGCCTGACCGCGACCTGTGAGCCTGATCCTGAACAAGTATCCTGTGAGGAACCAGAGCGGCTTTTTACATCTCGACCACCTCTACCCAGACAGGGGAGGTAACATCACATCTCGATCACCTCTACAAAGACAGGGGAGGTAACATCACATCTCGATCACCTCTACCCAGACAGGGGAGGTAACATCACATCTCGACCACCTCTACCCAGACAGGGGAGGTAACATCACATCTCGACCACCTCTACCCAGACAGGGGAAGTAAAAACAAATGGTCAAATTAACCGTTTTCTGCAATTTCAACAGTTATTCTGGGTCTTCAGCTTACTGCAAGAAGGAGCACTCTGAATATCGCTACTTGATCAACTTTGCTAACTTTTGCTTGGATGAGATTATTCGGCAGATACATAGGAGTGGACACTTGTAAAAGGACAGTCGCTGGATGTGCTCTTTACTTGTGGTGTAGAATCAAGGACATTTTAGATTCAGTGGCATTTGGAATAAATATTTTAGAACATTCGTTTCCAGAGACATTTGTTGGACTTTACTGAACATTTAATTTAGGTGTGATATTTGAGACAGTGCATAAAATGATTGTTGAATTACATTCAAGACAGGACCATGTAGTAGTTAGTTTGGTTAATATGTAGTATACTGTTGATGTTGATGATCGTTAGTAGTTAATTTTGCCGTGATTATTTTTCAGTAATATTGATTTTTATTCCATAATATTGATATTTTTCAGTGATATTGATTTTGTTTAGTAAAACTGATAACTGTTTAATGATTTATGATAATTAAGAAGCTAGCAGTGAAGGTCGTACTATGGCTTCTGCTCCATCCACGTCAGATTTGTTGGGTAAGTTGCAGGGCACCCTGTCACAAGTGAGTGATGACTTGAAGTTCATCCGTGTGCTCTCAGCTGTAGAACGATTCAACGAGGACCCAGCAAAGTCGAAGCAGTGGTTGGTGGTGTTAGATAAACTCACGGAGGCCAGACCTGTGGACCTGTGGACCTGCTCGTGAAGAACTTGTATCTCCGCACCACAGGTCCTATGGCGGAATTTGTCAAGCAGCGCCTCCATCTTCAGGAGTAATGGGAGGAGTTTGTTACAGTGTTATTAGCACGTTGTGGTGATCTATAAACTCCTCAAGAGGCCTGCCATAAGCTCGCCAGCATCACCCAGACTCCTGGAGAGTCTATTCTAGCATAGGCTGACTGAATCAGCGTGGCAGGCAAAGATTAAGACTATGCAGCAGAACTGGTATCTCCGCTGGCGCAGAAGTAACTAGTACAGACCTTCACGGACGCCCTAATACCACGTAGTATTAAAGCTAGGTTAATCAGAGATAAACCTGCAACATTTGACAGTGCGATAGAATTAACTTTGAAGGAAAATGTAATTACTCGGTAGGTGAACCTAAGGTGGAGTTCCCAACCAAGAGTTATTTCAGATAAAGCAACCACCAATGAGCTGGCGGCAGTTGATAGGTCACGTCATCCAACACCCCAGATAAACATGCTTAAACAGAATAATCGATTCATCATGAACGACGTTAATGGATGTTCCTCTGGAACAGCCTCGTCCGGTAGGGCAGCTCACGAGCCACAGGTGAGGCCAGATCGTCATCAAGCTACTGGTGGCAAAACTAACAAGTTCAAAATAGCAACATGGAAAGTTAGAACTTTATTCCAAGCTGGAAAATTAGAAAATGTAAAGATGGAAATGGAAAGGATGAAGATCAACATATTAGGAATGAGTGAAGTTAGATGGACAGGTGCGGGGAAGATAAACTCAGATAAATATACAATAATATATTCAGGAAGTGAGAAACATGAACGAGGAGTAGGAATTATATTTGATGAAAAAACGGCAAGGACAATTGTAGGATATTTGAACATCTCGGACCGAGTCCTGCTAGCCCAACTGAAAGGACAACCAATAAACATAAATATTATACAAGTGTACGCTCCAACATCTGAAAGCTCTGAAGAAGATTTACAGCTATTTTATAATGACATAGAGACAGCACTAAAACACACAAAGTCACATGAAGTTACCGTAGTCATGGGAGATTTTAATGCCAAAGTTGGTAAAGGAAGAACTTCGGACATCGTTGGTGACTATGGACTGGGGGAGAGGAATGACAGAGGTTATAAATTAATTGAATGGGCAAGAATACACAGCATGGTTGTAGGAAACACCTAGTTTAAATAACATCCTCGAAGACTGGTAACGTGGTGCAGTCCAGACAAAAAGACTTTTAACCAGATAGACTACATATTAATCAACAAACGATTCCGCAATGCATTACTGACAACAAAAACCATGCCAGGAGCTGACTGCAATAGTGACCATGATCCACTCTGTGGAAAAGTTAGAATAAAACTAAAGAAAGCAGGCAGAAAAGTGAGAAACATCAAACTGAATACAGAACTTCTTAAAAATGACCAAGAACTGAGTGAACAATACAAAGTTATTATAACAAATAGATACAATGCAATAGCAAAGATAAATAGTATAGATGAACAATGGGAAATGTTAAGAGATTCTATCCACCAAACTGTTAAGGAGATAATACCACCAAAAAAAAAAGAAGCCCCTAAAAATAAATGGATGACAGACGACATCTTATTACTGATGGACAAGAGGAGGAGAAGTAAAAATAACGAGAAAAAATATAGCAAGATAAATAAAGAAATAAGACGCAAATGCAGAGAAGCAAAAGAAGTGTGGTTAAATGAGCAGTGCAGACAGATAGAGACTCTCATATTAAAGACAGCAAAAACATGCACAAACGAATTAATGAACTCACAGGCAGGAAAACAAAATATACCACAGGATGCCTGAAATCGAAAGAAGGTAAAATGTTATTGGGAAAAGAAGACATTGTGGACAGGTGGACAGAGTATATCGGTGAGCTATATGGAGGAGAAAGACCAGAATTAACACCAGATACTGAAAACTGTGAGGGACCACCAATACTTGAAGATGAAATCATAGATGCCATCAAACACATGAAGAAAGGAAAAGCGACTGGGCCTGATAATATAACAATAGAAGAAATAGAGGCATTAGAGGAGACAGGAATAAAAATAATAACCAAGTTAGTGAATGACATTTACAATAGTGGTTATATTCCCAGTGACCTGATTAAATCCACTTGTATAGCACTACCAAAGAAACCAGGTGCAAAGGAATGTGACGACCACCGGACTATCAGCCTCTCATGTCACATAACGAAGCTACTTCTGAGAATAATTATGAGAAGAACAAGGAAAAAGATAAAAATGGAACTGGCAGATGAACATTTTGGATTTGTTGAAGGAAAGGGAACACACAATGCCATTTATGCTTTACGAACACTAACAGAAAGAGCTTTAGAAGTACAGAAAGATCTCTACTTATGCTTCATTGATTACACCAAGGCATTTGACAAGGTGAAACATAATGAAATTATTAAAATGCTTGAAGACATCAATATAGACGGCAAAGACCTGAGGATTGTAAAACATCTATACTGGCAGCAAGAAGCAGCAGTTCGAGTTGAAAATAGAATTGGAAAATATCAACCTATAAAACAAGGGGTGCGACAAGGATGTGTACTATCTCCATACCTTTTTTCTATGTATAGCGAGAATATTCTAAGAACAATCATCACAGAACCAGGGATAAAAATTGGAGGATACAATATTAACAACCTTCGGTATGCTGACGACACAGTAGTGATAGCTGAGAACCAACAAGATCTGCAAAATCTCTTGGATAAAGTCGCCAAAGAAAGTGAACAGAAAGGCCTTACTTTGAACATCAAAAAGACAGAGACTATGGTTATATCTAAGAAACAGAATCCACCAGCATGCAGTATTAAATTAAACGGAACTGTTCTAAAGCAGGTGCAGAAATTCAAATACCTTGGAGCAGTAACAACTTCAGATGGGAAATGCAGAACAGAAATTAGGAACAGAATAGGCCAAGCAAAGACTGCATTTCAGAGAATGAGAAACATATTGACCAACACATCCTTATCAATGAATGTTAGAAAACGAGTCGTAAAATGCTGTATTGAACCTATCTTGTTATATGGAAATGAATCATGGACAATAGGCAGGTCTGCACAAAAATCATTGGAAGCAGCAGAAATGTGGTTTATTAGAAGAATGTTGCGAATTCCCTGGACAGCAAAAATAACTAATGAAGAATGTATGAGAAGAGCTGGAGAGACAAAAAACATTGTCAAAAAGATAAGAGAAAGACAATGTACTTTCATAGGACATGCAATGAGAAGAGGGGGCATTGAAAATATTATAACAACAGGAAAAATAGAAGGAAGAAGATCAATAGGAAGAGCAAGAGAAATGATACTGGACAGTCTGACGGGATGGTGTGAGAGGAGATCACCAACTGAGCTGATGGCCTGCATGAAGGATCGCGTACTCTGGAGAAGCATAATAGCCAACGCCAGTCGGCACGGCACACTATGATGATGACCAATGAGCTGGCGGCAGTTGATAGGTCACATCATCCTACACCCCAGAAGATGCATCTGGTTTCTCTACTAGAGAAGTCACAGGACCTGCATCGCAGATTGAAACAGGTAAGGTCGACCAACAGAGGTCGAACACAGACACAAAAGACGTCTACGTGCACTACCACAAGAAACTAGGTCTTGTTACCAGTGTGGAGGACAGGGCCACATTGCCCGCTTTTGTCGGCAGAATTCTTCGAAGGTCACCCAGGGTTAGACCTTAATTTCATATCATCTTTATCTGTCAAGAGGTCCGAGTCTTTTTCTCATGCTTCACCACTTCTCTCGGTGGCTGCGAATCCCCCATACACCTACTTCTGTCCTTGTTTCTTTTGGTCCGTGTAGAGTTGGAACTTTATTATACACAGGAGCTAGTGTCTCTCTACTCAAGGATTCTGTTTATAGATCCTTACCTTTTGCTCTTAAACTCTTGACTGCTAGAATTAGTCTGCAGACTGTCACTGCAGCATCTATAATATCCAGGTAATCTTTTAGTGACATAGTCTTTGCTGTGTATACGACACTCATTAGCTGGGCCGTGTCGACATAAATTGTGCTGATTCACGTTACGCACGTGAATATCAGGGTTGACTTCCATCTTGCTCTTCGAGAGTTGAGGTTACTGGACTAGTTACACACAGTTCCAGCTCTCAGTCTCACCTGCTGGATTAGTTACACACTGTTCCAGGCATACTTCTCATCCAGGCTCGTTCAAAACCTCACGTTGACGACAACTGGTACAGATACTCAAGTAAATCCTGGGTAACGATGACTTGGAACATTTACTGATGGAATGATGACAATGCTGATGAAAATAACATTAAATCTGACTGCCCGCTGGTTATCCCTGCCATGTGGCCAGTCCATTCATACGTACAACTGCAGTTCCAACTGTTCCACGAAGACATCACACAGCTCAAAAAAAAAAAAACGTCCACAAAGTTCCACGTTCAAACCAAAAACTGACTCCACCACTCAGCCTTGCGCCCACAATTCCCTGTCACGGGTTTTGCAGCCCACGTGACCTTCTCGAAGGATCTCAGCACGAGGAAATTCAAAAAGAAAAACACATAATAATGCCCTTACTATCAATCCAACCGTTTTTACCCGAATACTGCTATAGTTCCATGAGAGTAATTGGCAGAGTCTACTTACTTATCTCTGTTGCTGGTGTTACAGATTCACATTGCTTTTATGTGCTTCATAACATGAACCGTTCCGCTATTCTTGGGCGTGATTTTCTGTCTCGATCTGGTGCTGTCATAGACTACAAATCTAATACACTTAACATTCACAACAAAAAGATTCCTTTAGAGTTAGATGCATACATTTCCTCCATTCTTCGTGTCCAGCGTTCTTCTCTTCTCTCTCCACGTTTTGTCAATCTTATTATTCTGAAGGTAAAAACCCAACCATATCACCCCTCTGGTAGTTTACATATAGATTACATGTAACTGGTTATGTCGTGTAGTTCTGTGTTATTTTTATCTGGGTTGTCTTGTTACAGGGCGTATACCAGTATAACGTCTGTTGTGTCACTGGGCCCAGTGCTCATGTTAACACGTAGTAAAACAGTACAGAACAGTGTGTGAGCACAAGACGTGTTAGTGTTCAGTAATACAAATACCAAGTCTGTTTCAACCCTACTGTTGTTCAACTCAGCGTTCATTTAGAAAATAGTCAGAGTGTTTATTTCATAAGAGAGCGCCCATACAGTGGTTGATCAGCCACCAACCACATTGGGGGGGGGGGGGGTGGGGGATGCGGTGACATTTACAAATCATCGAAAACTATCGATATTACTGTCGAATCCATAGTCCTTGAGATGAATAGAGACATTCCCGATGCCCTTTAAGTCCAAGTTCTACCCCCATCGGAGTGGGGACCCTGGAGGTGAGGGTGGGAATTAAAAGTCCAAACTGACCGAGATTAGTGTTGAATCCGTAGTGTTCGGGTCTCTAAGCTGATTGATGACAGTCCTGATAACAATCAAGCCCACATTTAGTCGAATAGAACGATCAGAAATCTGTAGAACAGTGTAGACTCTTTAGAACATTCTAGAATGTTGTGGAAATGAATAGAACTTTGTAGAACCGTCTAGAATTTTGTGGAAAGGATTAGAACTTTCCTGATTTGGATACATAAATACCCGGACAACGTCGGTACTCAGCTAGATTATATATATATATATAAACATGCTAACCCAAAATGCTAGAGAGTAGGATAAAAAACAAACGTAGGAAAGACTAAGTAAAACAAGATAAATGTGAACAACAGAAATGTACTGAGAGTAGATAACGAGTCAGTGGAGGAGGTCAGCTAATTTGTATATCTTGGCAGTAGGGTAGTAGAAGATGGAGACAGCACAGAGGACATCATAAGCAGACTTACTAGTGCATACCAGGCTTTTGCAGTGCTGCAGACTATATGGAAACTAAGCATGAAGACGAAAATCAGGATATTTAAGAGTAGTATTCTATGTGTGCTACTCTATGGAAGTGAATGCTGGAAAATCACTAAAACCATAGAAAACAAGCCGAATTGTTTCGAGATTAAGTTTTTACGAAGAATTCATGGAATGTTTTGGCCATTCACCACAAGAAATAACATATTATTGGCAGGTGTATCTTCTGACAATAAATATAGAGTAAAGACGTTGGCGATGGTTGGGACATGTGCTCCGGATGACTCACTACCAAAAAACGACTCTAAGATGCACTCCACAGAGGAATAGAAGTAATGGTAGATCAACGGAGACATGTAGAAGAACTAAGGAGAAGATGTTGAGCAACAGAGGGCTCACCGGGACAGAAGCGGAAAAAGGGCAAATGACAGGTGTTTGTGGAAAACCTCTGCGGAAGCACTATATGTTCGGATATATAATAATATTATGGAAATCACAATTCACTTCTAACAGCAGTCTCATGGCCGTTGTTTCTTCATTTATGTCTCTTCACAAGTAATCAGCATTCTCATTCTTCAGTAGAAACCCGACGCTGGATTTTAACAACTTTTCATTGTGTACATACTATAACTTTTTTTTATTCTTTATATCTCCTTTTTTCATTTATATCTTCTCAGTTTCACTTTTGTTCTTTCCATCTCTCTTTCCTCTCTATAGTGACATTTTTATTTCACGATGCATTTGATGTGAGACCTTCGTGAAATATGTAAGGAATTAAAAATAAATTCGCGCAAATGATTCCTTTTCTTGTCTCATTCTTTTTTTTTGGTGTTGCTTCTTATAACTGGATATTTAAGGTTTTGATAATTTTATCTCTCAGTCCCTAAACTGAGCGACTTCTCCCTTTTTTTCCTACAATTTTTCATGTAAATGCTGTCTGCGGTAAACTGTCTGGTGGTAGTCGTGTACTGTGGCCAACCATATGACTTGTTAGTGTCCATGTTTCACACAACAAAGTTGGGACGAATAAAGTGTTGTATTGTGCTTTTGTCGTTTAAACGGTGACGTTTTTGTTTTCCGGTAATGATATTATTTGTCCCATGACCTGATTTGATTTCTTAAATCTGTTCACAGTACAGTCTTCGATTTCCCAGGGGATGATATTGTAGTACCTAGATATTTGAAGTGCTTCTCTTGTTTCCAAGGATGATCTCCAGGAAGATTTTCGTTTGGGATTTCTTCTCCTGCAATACTCATAACTTAGGTTATTTTTTCAGCTCTGATTTTCATGTTGTGGCTTTTACACGCCTATAATAATTTATCGTCGATGCAAACGATCTCACCTATTAAAGATATCAAAACCATTCATTCATTCATTCATTTGCATGTCCCTTGCGGAACTTTGCATCCCTAACTGCAGGCCTCCTGTAAGCCTCTCGGTTGTGAGCAAGATAGCCTGCTGCTGATGCATCCATTTGCAGATCATCAACGATGTCTTGCAGCCATCTTCGCTTTGGTCTTCCTCTCATTCTTTTTCCCATTATGTACGCTTCCAAGACGGTCTTCTCTAGATTATCATGACGTTTAATGTGACCAAAATATTTACGTTTTCTCTCTTTAATCCTGACCTTACTAGCCAGCCTTCTTCATTATTAAGTTCTTTTAGTATGGATAAATTTGTTCTTTTTTATGTCCATGATATTTGAAGAACTCTTCTGTAGCATTTACATTCAAAGGCATTTATGTGTTTCTCAGCTGTTGTGTTAAGTGTCCAGGTCTCACAGGCATACGTTGAGATGGGAAAGATGCAAGTCCTTAAAAATTATATTTTTGTAGTTCTGTCTGTTCCTCTCCACAGATTCTTTAGTTGTTTTAGAGCTCATTGTATCTCCATTATTAGTTCGTATTGATCCAGGATATTTAAAACTCTTCACTTCTTCCAGTTTTTCCACATTGAAACATATCTCAGCTGCGTTATTTGTTTTTTTCAGTTGGCATCAAAACCATACTGGCCTGTAACAGACATTTTTAAAAATCTTTTGCTGACTTGAATTCGCTAGCCGCGTACCAAAAAAAAATAATTTTAACCATGAACGCCTACATGCCGCATGGCTGAATCTAACTTGTTTCATATTCGGAAAAAAAACACAAAATCTGATGATGAACCGTTTTAGATCATAGCACACACAGTATTAAACATAAATTAGCTTGGAGACTAAATATTGCATTGCTAGGCAGAGTGCTAGGATAAGGGTTTAGTGACGATGGTAAACAGAAATATCATGCTGTATGTGTGTGTGTCTGTGTGTGTGTGTGTGTTTGTGTGTGTGTCTGTGTGTGTGTGTGGTAAAAGAAAGCAAAAGAAAGACAACCCTTACTTTTTGTTAAACTAGAGAAGATACTGAACCAACAGAAGGTTGTTATTAAAGGAGGTTGAAAGATCAAACCTATGTACAATGCACTTTGTTGTATAAAACATTTTCGACTTTCTGAAGGCAAGAGTAAACATTTAATGTTTCATTTTCGATTGCTGAGCAGCTTTCTATGTTTTCATTTCATTTTCCTTTCTTTGAAACCTTCAGCCTCTCATTCGCTTCCATGGCTGATCCTGTTTGTGTTTTATAACATTATCTTCCATTAGTTTTTGTTATCCTCATTCCTGCTTGTACACACGAAGAATCTACCTAAAGCCCATCTTACCTTGTTGTTTATTCATTTGTACCTTGATATTCATAGTTTTTACAAAATATATATTGTTACGGAATCATGACAGTACAGCTCTCTTTTTCTCGTTATATCAGTAACACTTTTCAGGCACGATAATCTCTTTATCTCTGATTTGTTTTAACAAAGTTCTGGCAGAAAAAAACAATGAAGATGAAAACGGAGAACACAATCTTTCAGAATTCGTTTCAGAGATAAAAGCAAAATAAAAACAACAAATAATGACAGCTGTCATGGGGGAGAAATGGCATAGTAAATATCATCTTAAGAGAAGATTAAAATTTCAGCAAATAATAGATTAAGTTTCATTCTTAATTTTCAAGAATCTCTCCTAGCCGTTTTGGTTCATCGTGTGTCCAGACAGTTATATTATTTCTAACCAGGCAACAATACTACCATCTTTTTAAAAGTTATTCATAATACTGTTTATATTGCTGCAGTTGTTATCGTTCTTGTTACTACTAGAGAACGTCTGTGTAACTGCAAGCTTCCACTTTTCTCATTCCAACGATTTAATATTCAGTGCCGACTGAACAAATACCATCAAAACAAACACCACGTTTGCTGTAAGCACGTGAGAACACCATCGGAACAACAAGCAAGAACAACCAGAGAGATGCACACAGGAAATCTCTGGCAATCAAGTAAATAACAGAAAACATCCCAAGCTGAACAATCATCACAGAACCAGGCATAAAAATTGGAGGATACAATATTAACAACCTTCGGTATGCTGACGACACAGTAGTGATAGCTGAGAACCAACAAGATCTGCAAAATCTCTTGGATAAAGTCGCCAAAGAAAGTGAACAGAAAGGCCTTACTTTGAACATCAAAAAGACAGAGACTATGGTTATATCTAAGAAACAGAATCTACCAGCATGCAGTATTAAATTAAACGGAACCATTCTAAAGCAGGTGCAGAAATTCAAATACCTTGGAGCAGTAATAACTTCAGATGGGAAATGCAGAACAGAAATTAGGAACAGAATAGGCCAAGCAAAGACTGCATTTCAGAGAATGAGAAACATATTAGCTAACACATCTTTAGCAATGAATGTTAGAAAACGAGTCCTAAAATGCTATATTGAACCTATCTTGTTAGTGAATCATGGACAATAGGCAGGTCTGCACAAAAATCATTGGAAGCAGCAGAAATGTGGAAGAATGTTGCGAATTCCCTGGACAACAAAAATAACTAATGAAGAATGTATGAGAAGAGCTGGAGAGACAAAAATCCTTGTCAAAAAAATAACAGAGAAAGATAAGAGAGAGACAATATACTTTCATAGGACATGCAATGAGAAGAGGGGGCATTGAAAATATTATAACAACAGGAAAAATAGAAGGAAGAAGATCAATAGGAAGAGCAAGAGAAATGATACTGGACAGTCTGACGGGATGGTGTGAGAGGAGATCACCAACTGAACTGATGGCCTGCATGAAGGATCGCGTACTCTGGAGAAGCATAATATCCAACGCCAGTCGGCACGGCACCTGATGATGATGATGATGATCCCAAGCTGGGCACATGTCTAAAATGAGGGGGGGGGGTGGTCTTAGTATCAACAATGTATTAACATACAAAGCTGTCATTAGCAAGAGGAAGATTTACCATCAGAGTAGAGGCCATGAAATCACCAGCAGAGGCTCTAAAATCCCAGAGGAGGATCTAATATCACCAGCAGAGGCTCTAAAATCCCAGAGGAGGATCTTATATCACCAGCAGAGGCTCTAAAATCCCAGAGGTGGATCTAATATAACCAGCAGAGGCTCTAAAATCCCAGAGGAGGATCTAATATAACCAGCAGAGGCTCTAAAATCCCACAGGAGGATCTAATATCACCAGCAGAGACTCTAAAATCCCAAAGGAGGATCTAATATCACCAGCAGATTCTCTAAAATCCCAGAGGAGGATCTAATATCACCAGCAGAGGCTCTAAAATCCCAGAGGAGGATATCACCAGCAGATTCTCTAAAATCCCAGAGGAGGATCTAATATCACCAGCAGAGGCTCTAAAATCCCAGAGGAGGATCTAATATCACCAGTAGGGGCAGTAAAATCGCCGCAGAAGCATTAAATCATTAGCAGAGGCACTAAAATCACATGCAGAGGCCATAAAATCACCAGGAGAGGCCATAAAATCACCAGCAGAGACACTAAAATCACCAGCAGAGGCCATAAAATCACCGGCAGAGGCACTAAAATCACCAGCAGAGACACTAAAATCACCAGGAGAGGCCATAAAATCACCAGCAGAGACACTAAAATCACCAGCAGAGGCATTAAAATCACCAGTAGAGGCACTAAAATCGTCACCAGAGTCACTAAAATCGCCACCAGAGGCACTAAATCACCGGCATAGGAACTAAATTCACCAGCAGAGGCACTAAAATCACAACCAGAGGCACTAAAATCACAACCAGAGGCACTAAAATCACAACCAGAGGCACTAAAATCACCAGCAGCGGCACTAAAATCACTAGCAGATGCACTAAAATATCGCCAGCAGAGGCACTAAAATCGCCAGCAGAGACATTAAAATCACCACCAAAGGGACTAAAATGATAAGAAAAGCCACTAAAATCGCCAGCAGAGGCACTAAAATCACCACCAGATACACTAAATCACCAACACATGTACTAAAATCACCAGCAGAGGCAATAATGGCATCAGTAGAGGCACTTAAATCAGCAACAGAGGCTCTAAACTCGGCAGCAAATGCACTAAAATCAGCAGCATAAGCCTAAAATAACCAGCACAGGCTCTAATACCACCAGCGGAACCACTAAAATCACCAACAGAGATCCACTAAAATCACCGGCCGAGGCACTAAAATCACCAGCAGAGGCATTAAATTCACTACCAGAGGCACTAAAATCATCAACGGAAGCAATAAATCGCCAACAGAGACACTAAAATCACTAGCAGAGACCTACTAAAATCACCAACATACGCTCTAAAATTAGCAGCAGATGCACTAAAATCAGCGGCAGATGCCCTTAAATCAACAGCATAGGCTCTATAATCAGCAGCAGTCTCTAAAATCAGCTGCAAAAGCTCTAGAATCGGCAGCAGATGCCCTAAAATCGGCTGCAGAGCATCGAACATTAGCAGCATAGGCTCTAGAATCAGCAGTAGAGGATCTAAAATCATTTAATCTCATTGTCATCTTTGCAAAAGAAGTTGGCAGATTATCACAGGCAGATACAAGTATAACATAGCAGGAGGCCATGTCATTGACAAAAGTAACAAACAAATATGAATGGGTGGAAAAACCGGTGCTTTATTCTATATTGTTTCAGAATGTTCCACACTCAGTCTCTGTGTGATAGACAGAGGGAGACACGGACAAAGAGCTTAAATTACTGATGGTGATTTGAAACATTTCTCGTCTGCTTTAAGTTAAGTATATGAAATAAAATTCAATTACGTAGGACGGCAGGTGAGTCGAGAGGCAGGTAAGTGTGTGGGTAAGTGGAGTGCTAGGTAGGTATATAGGTAGGTAGGTATATAGGTAGGTAGGTATATAGGTGGTTAGGTATATAGGTACGCAGGTATATAGGTAGGTAGGTATATAGGTGGGTAGGTATATAGGTGGGTAGGTATATAGGTAGGTATATAGGTAGGTAGTATATAGGTAGGTATATAGGTGGGTAGGTATATAGGTGGGTAGGTATATAGGTAGGTAGGTATATAGGTGGGTAGGTATATAGGTGGGTAGGTATATAGGTGGGTAGGTATATAGGTGGGTAGGTATATAGGTGGGTAGGTATATAGGTGGGTAGGTATATAGGTAGGTAGGTATATAGGTAGGTAGGTATATAGGTAGGTAGGTATATAGGTAGGTAGGTATATAGGTGGGTAGGTATATAGGTACGCAGGTATATAGGTAGGTAGGTATATAGGTAGGTAGGTATATAGGTAGGTAGGTATATAGGTAGGTAGGTATATAGGTGGGTAGGTATATAGGTGGGTAGGTATATAGGTGGGTAGGTATATAAGTGGGTAGGTATATAAGGTGGGTAGGTATATAGGTGGGTAGGTATATAGGTGGGTAGGTATATAAGTGGGTAGGTATATAGGTAGGTAGGTATATAGGTAGGTAGGTATATAGGTGGGTAGGTATATAGGTGGTAGGTATATAGGTGGGTAG
Organism: Achatina immaculata; assembly: GCA_009760885.1. NCBI lineage: Eukaryota > Metazoa > Mollusca > Gastropoda > Stylommatophora > Achatinidae > Lissachatina > Lissachatina immaculata. The sequence goes on from CM019699.1 coordinate 18,544,564, forward strand.
GTATAAGTGGGTAGGTATATAGGTAGGTAGGTATATAGGTAGGTAGGTATATAGGTGGGTAGGTATATAGGTGGGTAGGTATATAGGTAGGTAGGTATATAGGTGGGTAGGTATATAGGTAGGTAGGTATATAGGTGGGTAGGTATATAAGTAGGTAGGTATATAGATAGGTAGGTATATAGGTGGGTAGGTATATAGGTAGGTATATAGGTAGGTAGTATATAGGTAGGTATATAGGTAGGCAGGTATATAAGTAGGCAGGAATATAGGTAGGTAGGTATAGGTGGGTAGGTATATAGGTAGGTAGATAGTCAAAAGCGCAAAAACTACATACCACAAACTAAAAGCAGTTAGTCTAGTAAGAGTTAATTAGGCAACAGGCAGGATAATAATTCAAAATCTGTAAGAAGTGACAAGTCATCGGTCCTTGTCCTACCATACTTGCTCTCTACTAGGCTTCCCCTAGACTCAAAGATAATACATTCTACCACTTTATCCTAGCTTTAATTCATCCCGTTGCAGATACATAGATAGGTAGATAGACAGATAGATAGACACACCTACATGCATATCCACATACATACATATGAATACATACATACACACATAAACACATACACACATACATACACACATGTATACATATACATTCACATATACTCTGTCTCAGTTAAGAAATGTATTAGATTTCGATTTATTTTTCCTTTGCATAGTTAGTAAGTATCTTATTTTCCTTCTTATAGGATCATTCACATTTTTATAAATAAAATATTGACAGAAACAGACAGACAGATAGATAGATAGATAGATAGATAGATAGATAGATAGATAGATAGATAGATAGATAGATAGATAGATAGATAGATAGATAGATAGATAGATAGATAGATAGATAGATAGATAGATAGATAGATAGATAGATAGATAGATAGATCTTTTTTGAGTTTACAGTTGTGATAGATTTTCATTTCTTTTCCTTCTGCATAGAATGTAAGTTTCTTTTTATTTTGCACACAATATTTTACGCCATTTTAGAAAGATAAACAAAATAACAGACAGAAAAAAAAACAGATACACTGACAGACAAACAGATGACAGAAAGATAATGAATAGAAATAAATAAAAAAGTAATTTTCTCATATATTATACACTGCCTACTCTTCATGTCGTAAGTTTCTCTCTTACGTTTACAGATTATGTATTATCTTTGCATTTTAAATATTTTCTTAAACTATCAGGATTAAGTGGTCATTCTCAGACAAACAAAGCAGACACTTGGCTCTTTTTGTATTCCTTCTTTAAGAAAAAGCAGCAATGTTGAAGATAAATCTAGCTACTTCCCCAGAGCGTAGCACACTATCTTCACCACAGATCTGGCCTTCTGTATGGGATACATCCATCAACAAATTGAAGACAGGTGTTTGACCAAATTTTAGTAAGTGAGCAAGGTTAATAATGCTGTCCACGAACACGTAGTATGTTCCACAAGAACATAAGCTACTGTAAAGATAACTGCAGATTGGGGGAAAATATGATATGATGCCAGATCAGTACAGAATGTGTGAAAGACAAGTTGGAAATGGTAGTTGCAAACTTCAAGAAAGCCCTTTTAACAGTAGCAACTGAGTCTATTCTTCTGGAAGCAAGGAAAAGATGTAGGCCTTGCTGGACTGAAGACTTACACAGGTAGAAGGTGAGGTAACAGGAGCCAGAGACACAGGTGAGAAAAACTAAACTCAGGCTAACACGAGTCTCAAAGACATTTCCGCGAAGTGTAAGAAAACGTTAAAACTACGTGCAAGGAAAAAATAGATAGAAAAAACAGAAAGACTAAACCTAGACAGAGATAGAAACAAACTGTGGACACTTGCAAGAGAACTAAATCAAGAAAGCAACTACAACAACAGTCACATTTGAAGTAAACAAAAGGAAGACATACTCATTGGAAAAGCAGACTCTCATGGGGCATTTCTCACAAAAAAAAACTATATTGACGTCTTCAAATAAACAAGAAAAAGACTCAGGAAAAAAATGGAAGAGGTAGTTCCCTGACTGAAGACAAGAAAATCACCAGGTGCCGACACAATAACCAATGAAATACTGACAGGACTGAGGAGGAAAGCAAAAGGTGGACTCGTAGAAAACTTTCGGTGCGGCTGGAAAAATAAGATAAGATACCTGAGGGAGACCTGGACAACTAACAAAACAGCTGAGAAACACACAAGTCCCTTTGAGTGTAAATGCAATAGACGAGTCCTACAAATATCATGGATACAGAAAAGAACGAATATATCCACACTGGAAGAAGTTAATATTGAAGAAGCTTGGCTATTAAGTATGATTAAGCAGAGAAAAACTTAAGGTAGTTCGGACACATTCAAATTTGGAGAAGACCGTCTTGGAATGGTAGATAATGGGGAAAAGAAAGAAAGGAAGACCAAGGTGAAGATGACAACCTACAATGTCGATGATTTGCAGCTGAATGCAACAGCAGCAACAGTGTCTTGCTTACAAGTGGGAGGCATTCAAGAGAGATATTAGGGAACCACAGTTACGTAAGGGCATGCTAATGAATCAATGAATGACCTAAGAGATGGAAGGTGGTAATCCTGATACCTGCCCTAAAGAAAGACAAAGCACCAACAGATCTAAACAGCTTCAGACACTTCAGTTTTTTCGGAGCTGCACAGGAAAGCTGCTTGAAGGCATGGTTACGTCAGACTGATGTGCCGTCTTCAAGAAAATGACTTGGTAATCACCCAGCAAGCTGAGTTCTGGCGACACATATCTACTGACATCAAGTAACGTACGAAGGGTGATTGATAAGTTCTCGGCATAAAGTACAAATATTTGAAACGCACAGTTGATATTAGATGTATTTGTAGAACAGGTTAATGTAAGAGTCAACACCAAGTGTCACTCTGGAACCATTTCCTCATTCCTTCTTCTATCTTGGCTGCACATACATATCCGTTGTAGAGATCTCTAATGATATTGATAATTTTATTTTTGATGGTATTCCGTATAGTCTTAAAATTATTCACAATTATTCTCTGTGTATGCTATTAAATGCCTTTTTAAAGTGTATACAATTTCAGGATTAATGGTTTTTGCTTTTCAATATGTTCTTCAAGTATTATTCTTCCATCTTTCTAGATTTTCCTCTGTCTCTGTCAAGGTATTCCCCATCTTGTCAAAATTATATTTAACTTAGGTGTGTCATTCTTCGTCATTGTCTTCATTTCTTTAAACATTTCACTATCACTTTTGATGTCCTTCTGTTCTTTCAAACAATCTTGTATGTACTGGTTTTTTTGTCTTTTCATATGTTTCTTCGTATTTATTTTGTTAAAGATTTATATTCCTCTTTGTTGTTGTTCGTAACTTTCCGTTTTGACATAATTTCTCTTCGTTGTTTTATCAGTTCTAGCGTGCCTGCTATAATCCATCCATTCGTTTGTGTTTTCTTTACTGAAACTACGTCTTTAGCTGTTGTTATTAAGATATGTCTGGCCTATGTAGCCAATTCATCTGGTGTCATCTCCTCCTGTACAGCCTTCAAGATTTCAAAACAGTTATTTACTTCTGAAACTTCTGGTATTTTGTAAGATCAAAGCGGAGTGGTCTTGATCCCCTTAACTGTCTTGCTTATCTTTATCTTCATGCCTGCTATTAATAACTCATGGTCCATGTCACAATCAGCATCTGGTAAAGTTTTTGCTGATGTTATACTTGATCTCCACCTTCTTTGCACTAAAATGTAATCTATTTGGTTCTTGGTTTTCCCATCATGTGATGTCCATGTGTAAAGTCTTCTTGGATGTTATTTTAAAAGTGTGTTAGCGATCATTATCTCATTTTCCACGCAAAACGCCATTAGATTGCCATCTTCCTCCTTTCTATGTCCTATGCTAAATTTCCCTACAACATGTCCTTCATCTTCTGCTCTTTCTGTATCAATCTTTACATTAAAATCCCACATTATTAATACAGTATCATTTTTCCGTACCTGGTCTATCATCATTTGCAGTGTGTTATTCTAAGGTAAATAGAGGTGTATGGTGCAGTTTTACAAAGTGAGGGAGGAAGTGAGCAAGGTGAGAAAAAACGAATAGAAACTATGAGAATGTATAAATGAAAAACAAACAACATCCAATATTTCGGCCTCGAGGAGGTGGAGATGAGCCTGAGACACGTGAACTTTTTGGGGAACCCCCATTGGTGGCCTACAGACGAGACAAGAACCTCGGGGACCTGTTAATTTGTAGTCATCTTAAGAAGATGACACTTTTTATGGTACCAGACGTTGCGGACGCCGTAGATGTAACATTTGTCCGTTTGTTGTCGAGGCCAGCCAGATCTCCTTCCCTAAATCCACGTTATCAGTAGAGGAGGGTTTCACCTGTACTTCAAGAAATGTCATTTATGTTATCATGTGCAAACGTTGCAGTTTGAAGTACATAGGGGAAACTGGCTTACGGTTAGGAGATCGATTTCGCCAGCATCTCAATGACATTTCTAAGAGGGCCTGGACACCTGTGGCTAAACATTTTTGCCTTGGTAACCACAGGGGCAAACAGGACATTTCGGTTAGTGCGATCCGCTCTTGTTCCGCAGATGTACGATCTCGGAGGGTCCTAGAACAGCGCCTTATTTCCAGACTGGCTGTCTCCACCCAGATGGAATTAACAATGTCTTCAGCTTTCTGTAACTTCTTTATTTTTCCACTGGCCTTTTTCAATACTCTACTTTCTTTCTCTGTGCTGCCCCTCCCTATCACCATCCTATTTCCTTTTCTGCCAACATATTCGTCTTGTCCTATTAACCAGTTTCACATTTTCTCCCTGCAGGTGTTTATGTTCTTCATTCATTGTTTCTCTGCGTCCCCTTTTCCCTCCCCTCTCTCCCTTCCCCCCCCCCCACACCTCTAGCGGCTATCAAGTTTCTATTGCCTTCCCCCCGCCCCTTTCTCCCACTTGTTCTCCTCCTCTCTCCGCTTCTTCGTTGTGATTGGCTCTATAGGGAATCTTTTGTCTGTAGGCAGCGTGGCTTTTTTTTTCCTCCTCCCTTTTTTTCCTCCTCCTTCTTCCACACATATTTCTGCTTCTCACTCGGAGCAAGACACTTCAGATAAGTTCTATGTGTTTGCATTTCGTTGTGTATGTATCCTCGAATAAGGCTCACGCCGAAATATCGGATGTTGTATGCTTTTCATTTATACATTCTCATACTTTCTATTCGTTTTTTTCTCACCTTGCTCACTTCCTCCCTCACTTTGTAAAACTGCACCATACACCTCTATCTATCTTCTTTATTTAAACCAATTTTAATGCAGTCGCCATCCCTTTTTTGTGTGTTATTCTACTTCCAATTAAAGCATTATAAACAGAAATATAAGACTGTTTTTAGTACAAACACAAGAGATCCACCACTAACAACTTCTGAAAGAGACTGCTTGCACAGGATTCAGTTGATAGAAAGTATTTGGTTGATTAAAGTGAAACCACGTGGAATGTAGACAGAACTGGACAACAGAAAGGACTGTAGATTCAAATATGTGTGTTCTGGTTGTAAATGACAACAGTTGAAAAGTGGATGGTCGAATAGCAGACTAAATATGGTACATCAGATCTGATGTAGTACATCGGTTTTCATTACTTTCTTCTTTCAGAGTTTACATTTCTAACTGAGCCTCACTCAGACTGGTCAAGACCATGGAGAATGTTTATTGCTGCCATTCAGATTCTGCCTCTGCTGTTGAGGGTCTGCCAATAATACCTCATCAAACAGCACATTAATTCTCTAAGGTGCAGTAGACTGTTATGTTTTGTGCTTAACATAGATCTGAATGCATTTAGACTATATAATGTACAGTCTTGGTACATTTTTATATACATTATACAATAACTAGAGCACTGGTTCCCAAACTGTGGTCCAAGGATCCCTTGGATCCACAAAAGGTCAGATGGTGGTTCATAAAGTCCAGTCTAGATTTTGTGTAATACTAAAAATGTGTGATTCTGAATTCATATAAAGTACTGAGGACGTTTATAGAGGCTGTATAGGGACCTCTGTGGTAACTTATCATGGACTTTTATGAAATAGTTTGAGAACCACTGAACTGAGCATGGGTGTTATATCATTTGAACAGGAAGATAACTTAAATCAATGTAGTGACCATTTTCTGTCACAGATGTCTATTGTATGGATAGATTGTGCAGTTTTTAGGAGGTCATACATTGCAGTGTATAACTAATGACATCAGTGTTTGTGTTCAGAGGGTATATTAACTCTTTTAAGTCACTGGCAACAATTGTGTTAAGAACACACTTATGTTAACATAGTCTTTGTGAAACAGGGAACATCAGGTCTGACTGATTAAAAATAAATTCTCACTTGCTCCCGTGGCCAATAAATCTGTAACAATCAACACTGTTTGTTATTGCTATTGTTATAAAGTATAATGTCATCCTCTTGTAAGACAGACTTTTTAGGGAACAGAGCTTTCTGTAAAAGAAAGAGGGAACATAAAATTGAGAAATCCGCCAGTAGCCTCTTGTCTGTTTTAGGAGTGTCAGATAACTCAGACAAAATGCTATGTACGCTAAGAAAAACCACTCACCTGTGGGAAAAATGACAAACACAAAATAGATAGAAGTTCCTCCAGCTTTTGGCATTGCACATCCATCAATAGGTGGAGCTGAGACCTTGGTTTGAGGCCACGCCGGGCTGGTCATTATGGTGGATGGATAGGGACACAGAGATCACCTGCGGGGTAGTACATCAGTACACGACATGTTACATGTAATCGACTAACTCAACACCACAAATGACACTTAACAAAAATCCAGTCATCACAGGATTAAGCAAGCAGTCATCAAACAATCAGCAAATGTATAATGATGGATCCCGTTTGTTCGATGTGTGTTGCATAGATGTGGAGTGTAAACTGATGAGAACAATTACAATGATCATAAACAAATGTCCTGGCCACTAACATCGCCATGGGACTAACTCAGACATACAACATTGACAAAACATGCCAACTTCAAAACTACAACACACCTTTCAACCTGAAATTGCAACTTTGTCCAAAACGGGGACAAATCACACGCACAGTCTACATGACAAGTACAACATCTGTCCTGAAAAGGACAATTCATCTAACTACAAAATTGTCCTAAACGTACAGTCTATCTAACAAAATACGACAACTGTTGCCCTAAAAAGGACAAATAAACACAAATACTACATACTAGAACAACACTTCTGCATTAAAAGAGGACAATCATACCAAACTTTCACAATGAACCATGGAATCCATAACATCCCTTTGTACAAAATCATCTCACACACGACCTGTCTCTACAACATTCAGAACATAAACTAACACATTCATAGATCCCGCCCATCAGACCCACGTGACTGAATTCTCAATCGGACCACGGAGATACTTTCTCCGTGCTAGCATAAACAGGTGAGTTGTGGTCTATTAATGTTTGACCACAACAATAGGGTTTCTAACAAAAAAAAACTATTTCGTGAATCACGAATCTGGTCAGTGGATCATGTTTTTCGTTACCAATACAAAACGTTCATCAACTCAGCAGATATGACGTCATCGATTTGTGTGGGCTGATCTTTTTCCGCCACGGCCGACACCCCGAATGTATGACGGGAGTTACTTCCCGTCGTTCAGTGGGCTATTGTTTATACCGGTGGGTTTTGATTCCACCCCCACCACACAAGCCCCCTTTGTGGTGTTCTACCCTCCCCCCCCCCACAGTACTCTGTTCAGATTGTAAGTTATATGCGTGACAAGTTTTGTTGAAATTGCTCCAGGCGTTCCAGTGTGATGCTGGAACATACACTCACATTATATAATATATATATATATATATATATATATATATATATATATATATATGCGTGTGTGTGAACGTGTGTGCATGTATTTATGTATGTATGTTAGCTCATCACACTGTAACGCCTGGAGCACTTTCAATCAAACTTGGCACACATGTGACTTACAATCAAACTTGGCACACATGTGACTTACAATCAAACTTGGCACACATGTGACTTACAATCAAACTTGGCACACATGTGACTTACAATCAAACTTGGCACACATGTGACTTACAATCAAACTTGGCACACATGTGACTTACAATCACACTTGGCACACATGTGACTTACAATCACACTTGGCACACATGTGACTTACAATCAAACTTGGCACACATGTGACTTACAATCAAACTTGGCACACATGTGACTTACAATCAAACTTGGCACACATGTGACTTACAATCAAACTTGGCACACATGTGACTTACAATCTTGAAACTGCTCCGTGACGTTAGATCATCCCTACGAACCGAAGATGGCCTGGGTGGTCGGAGTGGGATCGAAACCGAACGACGCAAACAATTGCCCCACTGAACGACGGGAAGTAACTCCCGTTTTATTTATGCCTGCTGTGGAATGTCTGTCTTGACGGACAAAAGTCAGTGCACACAAATCGATGACGTTATATCTGCTGAGATGCCGAACCGTTGGCACTGATAACTATAAACATGATACACGGAGCAGATTTCTGATTCATGAGACACTTTACTGTTTTTTCACCTCAGCTTCCATTTAGAAAATGGTCAAAGTGTTTATTTCATAACAGAAGGCCCATACAGTGGCTGATCAGCTACCAACCATATGGGGGGGGGGGAGGGCCAGGGGTGAGGGTTGGATCTTCTAGAAGGTTGTGGATATGACTACGGTCTTGGACTCATGATGTTCGAGAATCTTCCAGCACCCACCCGACTCTTAGATGGTCGTATATAATGTAAGCTAATTGGGAAAGTCTTCCAGTTTATCATCTATCAGGGAATGTGACAGTATCATGTCGCCCTTTTAGTTGATGGTCTCTTTTTTGTTTTAATTATATTTGTAAACATAAATTTTAACATTCTTTTCTCCTCATGGTTATATTAGTTTTTTTATTGTATTCTACAGTAGATTTCATTGCTCTGTGACAGTGTGCCATTTTCTTATTTTTTTTCAAATTAGCTTTTAAAATTAGGGAGAGAGAGAGAGGAAGCGTGAGACAGAGGAAGAGAGAGGGTGAGAGAAAGGGTGAGAGAGAGGGAGAGGGAAAGGAAGGGAGGGAGAGAGATTGAGATATAGTAAAAGAGAGAGGTAGTGAATGAATGAATAAATAATCATTATTTTATAGGATAAAGAATTGGGCACGCAGGTCTGCCGAGTGATAAAGACGGAGAGAGGGAGGAAGGGAGGGAGAGAGAGGGGGGAAAGAGAGGGAGAAAGTTAGAGAGGTAGAGAGAGGGAGGGAGAGAGAGGAGAGAGAGAGAGGAGAGAGATAGTAACAGAGAGGAAGAGATAGATTTGAGACCTCCATGTTTCTCCTACGGACAGCTTTATATTGCTTGCTCAAGGAGGAGAGAGAGAGAGGAGAAAGAAAGTGAGAGAAGGAGAGAGAGATAGAGAGGGTGAGAGAGGGGGACACAGAGAGAGGGAGAGAGATTTGAGATCACCATTTTTACCACGGACAACTTTATATTGCTTGCTCAAGGGAGAGAGAGAGGAGAGAGAGAGTTAGAGGAGAGGGAGATAGAGAGGGTGAGAGAAGGGGACAGAGAGAGAGGGAGAGAGATTTGAGATCACCATGTTTCCCACGGACAACCTTATGTTGCTTGTCAAGGGAGAGAGAGTGTGAGAGAAGGAGAGAGAGATAGAGAAGGTGAGAGAAGGAGAGAGACAGGGACAGAGAGAGATAGATTTGATATCACTGTATTCCCCGCCCCCACGGACAACTGTATGTTGCTTGCTGAAAGATGTTGACAACGTATTAGAGCAGTTACTTCTTGTATCAACTTATTCCAGGTCCGAGTCTTGACTCCAGCGCCAGAGATTTGAATACATTTATTTCCTATCACATTTTCTCTGCTTCATTCAGTTCTTCAGCGGTTACGTGGGGATGTCCTCTAGAACTCTGTCATCTTTGTGTCGCCTCTCACTTGGTCCGCCATTCATTTTCTATTTGCTCTGTCCAAGAAAGTGGTTGACTTATCCTATGTTTTCTACCTTCCTTTGCTGTGTCCAACAAAGTGGTTGAGTTAATCCCCTGTTCTCTACCTTTCTTTGCTCTGTCCACCAAAGTAGTTGACTTACTCCCCTGTTCTCTACCTTCCTTTGCTTTGTTCAACACAGTGGTTGACTTAATCCCATGTTCTCTACCTTCCTTTTCTCTGTTCCCCAAAGTGGTTGACTTAATTCCCTGTTCTCTACCTTCCTGTGTTCTGTTCCCCAACGTGGTTGACTTATTCCCATTTTCTCTACCTTCCTTTGCTTTGTCCACCAAAGTGGTTGACTTAATTCCCTGTTCTTTACCTTCTTTTGCTCTGTCCAACAAAGTGGTTGACTTAATTCCCTGTTCTCTACCTTCCTTTGCTGTGTCCAACAAAGTGGTTGACTTAATCCCCTGTTCTCTACCTTCCTTTGCTCTGTCCAACAAAGTGGTTGACTTAATCCCCTGTTCTCTACCTTCCTTTGCTCTGTCCACCAAACTAGTTTCCATGGTATATATTGATTATGCTTCAGCTTACACCTCCAGTCCAGACTTGCAAGCCTTGTAATTCCACGCTGTCTGTGTTCCACTCCAACATGTCAGTTATTTCATGTTGTAGACCTGCTTTCATCAGAATTCTCTGTCCGTCGCAACTTCCTCCTGCTGGGTTGGAATAACACTGGAATCCGTGAAATGGAAGAGTTTCTGTGTTTCCTGTAAGAGCTTTATATCAAAATCATGCACCAAACTCTCCAAGACAGAGCTCTTTGTCTGGCGCTCCTACAGTTCCAATAACCAACAGTTTTGCTTTTCAGTCTTATTCTCACATCGTTGTCTGGCGCTCATACGGTTCCAATAACCAACAGCTTTATGTGTCAGTATTATTCTCTCAGATGTGGTCCTGTTCTTGCGTTTCCCTGCTTTCTTTGTTCTCTTAATACCCTGACCATGATTCCTTTTTCTTCACGACTCTGCTCAGTTTGACAACTTATTTAGATGCCGCGACAGCGTCGACCGCACTGGCGATGGTTCTGTAAATTAAGAGATAAATCCATGGCGATATTGTACTACAGGAAAGGACCTAAGTGGTCACTCTGGCAGAGCCCTTATACCAAGAGGTTTAACTAACCACCCGATGTCGCCTCACTCGCATCAGAGCGCCCCGGAGTTAGGAACTGCATTCCCTGCAGCCAATCTGTCCCTTAATTCGCAAAGAACACTTTGACTTGGGTTACATTAACTTACATTACGGTGTAAACGCCGCCATGGTTAGGCTGAAAACCCATATGATGGTAATAGCATGCAGATTTCCAGCAGTATTTCCATATCATGAAATATGAGGGGTGATTAATACGTTCTCGGCATAAGGTACAACGGACTATTAGTAGACAACTATTTTGGGTTATTTCTCAACATAGTCCCCTTGCATGTTTATGCACTTAGTCCAGCGATCCTGGAACATACGGATCCCTTCTTTGTAAAAGTCAGCATCTTGTGCCAGTAGAAAGTTGTCTACAGCATGAATGACGTCATCATCTGAAGAAAATATGCAACCACTGAGCTCCTTTTTTTAGTTTGAGAAACAGGTAGTAGTCCGAAGAGGCTAAATCTGGGGAATAAGGAGGATGTTCAAGAAGCTGGAAGCCGCATTCGTGAATGCCAGCCATTGCCACCAACGACTTGTGAACTGGAGCGTTGTCTTGCTGAAAGATGACTCCTCTCGTCAATTTCCGTCAACGCTTTTCCTTCAATTTCACCAGCCGTTGCTTCACAAGATTAGCGTAATAGGCCCCGGTGACCGTTCTACCCTTTTGAAGTCAACCAATAGCATACCTTCCGAATCCCAAAAGATGGAAGCCATCACTTTGCTGCAGACAGAACCACCTTTGCTTTCTTTGGAGGTGGGGATCCATGATGTTTCCACTGCTTTGACTGTTCTTTGGTTTCGGGTTGAAAATGATGAACCCAAGTCTCATCCATAGTTACAAATTGCTGAAGAAACTTTTCAGGATCTGCAGAAAATGACCAAGACTGTCTATTGACATGTTGAGAGGCTGTCGTTTGTGATCAGCTCCAAGAAGTTTCAGGACTCATCGAGCAAAGACCTTTGTCATTAGAAGATCATTGTAAATAATGACATGAACATGTTACTGGGAGATGCTCAACTCAGTAGCAATGTACCGCTCAGTTAGTCGTCGATCCTCCATTATCATGCCATGGATTCTGCCGTTGGTTTCATCGGTGGTTATCGTTCTTAGTCTTACTGATGGGAATCATCTTCAAGACTCTCCCTTCCATGTTTGAATTGAGCTGCTCATTTCTTCACTGTGCTGTAAGAAGGGGCATTCCCCCTAGAGTCTCTACCATATCCACATGGATCTCCTTCGATGATAGGCCCTTAATCCAGAGGTAGCGAATTACAGATCGATGAGAAATTTTCTCAGTTTTTTAATTTCTGCCACCCCTTACCACATCAGCAGCCTGTAAATAAAATGGTTGCTGTTAATTTCTTGAAACGTAGTGTTTAATTTTATATTCACAAATGCAATTAAAATCAACTGTCAAAGTTATAATCCGCCGATATTTAAATCGGAGATGATCTCAACTCAGTTGCACCGCCGAGAATCCAGAATATGTCAATTTTCAAAACTGACTATAATATTTCCGATGCGCCCCACGATGGCGGAATGTTCTCAAACCGCTTCGCAATAGAACAAAGTTCTAGTAGAGTCCATGAACCAGGCCAGCTCCTTAGAGGAATTTATTGCCTCCTGGTCTCTATCAGGCATGGATGAGATCAAGTGATCATATATTCAATATAAGATTAATAATAGAGAAATGTAGAGAGTTTAATGTGAATCTGTATTTAGATGTTATAGACTACTCAAAGGCATTTAATTGTGTACAACACCAGACATTTGGGGAAATAATGGGAAAAATGGAATTTCCAACACATTTAATAAAATTCACATCACTGCTGTATCTAGACCAACAAGCAGCAGTAAGAATAAATGCTGAAACAACAACTTGGTTCGATATAAAACAAGCGGTCAGTCAGGGGTGCATAATTACGTCTTACTTATTTAACTTGTATACTGAAAATATAAAGTAGGATTATTAGAGAAGATGTAGACAAAGAATATTACGATTCCATAACAATTGAAGGTTATGAAATACCAGAGATTAGATATGCTGATGACACAGTGTTACTGTCAACAACACAAAAAGGAATTGAAAAACTAATTATGTCAGTCCGTAAGAACAACGAAGAGCAGAACTTCTATCTTAATGCGAAGAAATCTAAATTGATGACAACTGACAAACAAAAAAGGCGGATGATATGTGTATCAATGAGGAAAAACTGGAAGAAGTGAGGAGTTTGGAATATCTTGGATCACTACTAACTAATAATGGAGATACAATGAGGGAAATTAAAAAGAAGGCACCTATCGCTCTTCAGAAAATGAAACAACTGAATAATCTCTGGAGAGGAACAGACAGAAATACAAAAATAAGATTGAGCGTGCATCTTTTCAATCGCAACATATGCTGTGAGACCTGGACACTTAACAAAACAGCTGAGAAACACATAAATGCCTTTGAATGTAAATGCTACATAAGAGTTCTTCAAATATCATGGACGAAAAAAGAACAAATATTTTCGTACAACAAGAACTTAATATTGAAGAAGGCTGGGCAGTAAAGAGAATTAAAGTGAGAAAACTTA
>CM019699.1:18558474-18575974 GCA_009760885.1 Achatina immaculata
AAGCTTCTCCAGTGTGCCTCACCATGATTTCTAATGTCTGCAAGCTTCTCCAGTATGCCTCGCCTTGAGTCTCTATTCTCGGCAAGCTTCTATAATGTGCCAAGTTATGAGTCTGTATTTTCGACAATCTTCTACAGTGTGCCTCACCGTGAGTTTCTATTCTCGAGAAGCTTCTATAGTGTGCATCACCATGAATATCTATTTTCTGCAAACTTCTCCAGTGTGACTCAGCATGAGTCTGTATTTTCAGCAATGTTCTCCAGTGTGTCTCGCCTTGATTTTCTATTCTCGAGAAGCTTCTCCAGTGTGCTTCGCCATGAGTCTTTATTCTTTGCAAACTTCTCTAGTGTTTCTTGTTATGAATTTCTATTCTCGGCAGGCTTCTTCAGTGTTCATCGCCTTGATTCTCTATTCTCTGCAAGCCTCTCCAGTGCGTTGCCATGAGTTTCTAATTTCTGCAAGCTTCTCCAGTGTGCTTCGATTTCAGTTTTCATTTTCGGCAAGCTTCTCCATTGTGCCTGGGTATGAGTCTCTATTCTCTGCAAGATTCTCCATTGTGACTCGCCATAATCTTTATTCTCTGCAAGATTCTCCATTGTGCCTCGCTATGAGTCTCTATTCTTTGCAAGATTCTCCATTGTGCCTCGTTATGAGTCTCTATTCTCTGCAAGATTCTTCGCTGTGGCTCGCTCTAAGTCTCTATTTTCTGCAAGATTCTTCGCTGTGGCTCGCTCTATGTCTCTATTTTCTGCAAGATTCTTCGTTGTGCCTCGCTGTGAGTCTCTATTATCTGCAAGATTCTCCATTGTGCCTCGCTGCGAGTCTCTATTTTCTGCAAGATTCTTCGTTGTGCCTCGCTCTAAGTCTCTATTTACTGCAAGATTCTCTATTGTGCCTCATTGTGAGTCTCTATTTTCTGTAAGATTCTCATTGTGCCTCGCTATGAGTTTCTATTCTCTGCAAGCTTCTCCAGTATGCCTCGCCTTGAGTCTCTATTCTCTTCAAGCTTCTATAATGTGCCAAGTTATGAGTCTGTATTTTCTACAATCTTCTACAGTGTGCCTCACCGTGAGTTTCTATTCTCGAGAAGCTTCTATAGTGTGCATCACCATGAATATCTATTTTCTGCAAACTTCTCCAGTGTGACTCAGCATGAGTCTGTATTTTCAGCAATGTTCTCCAGTGTGTCTCGCCTTGATTTTCTATTCTCGAGAAGCTTCTTAAGTGTGCTTCGCCATGAGTCTCTATTCTTTGCAAGCTTCTCTAGTGTTTCTTGTTATGAGTTTCTATTCTCGGCAGGCTTCTTCAGTGTTCATCGCCTTGATTCTCTATTCTCTGCAAGCTTCTCCAGTGCCTAGACATGAGTCTCTATTCTTTGCAAACTTCTCCAGTGTGCCTCGGTTTGAGTTTTTATATTCGGCAAGCTTCTCCATTGTGCCTCGAATGATCTCTATTCTCTGCAAGCTTCTCCATTGTGCCTCGAATGATCTCTATTCTCTGCAAGCTTCTACAGTGTGCCTCGAATGATCTCTATTCTCTGCAAGCTTCTCCAGTGTGCCTCGAATGATCTCTATTCTCTGCAAGCTTCTACAGTGTGCCTCGAATGATCTCTATTCTCTGCAAGCTTCTCCAGTGTGCGTCGCTCTGAGTCTCTATTCTCTTGAAGCTTCTCATGTGTGCCTCGCCTTGAGATCTCTATTTTCGGCAAGCTTCTCCATTGTTCCTGTCCATGAGGCTCAATTCTCAGCAAGCTTCTCTAGTGTGCCTAGCCATGAGTCTGTATTTTCAGCAAGCTTCTCCAGTGTTCCTCGCCTTGAGGTCTCTATTCTCGGCAAGGTTCTCCAGTTTGCTTCGCCATGGGTCTCTATTCTTTGCAAGCTTCTCAATCTCATCAAGAGATTCGAGGCTTACAGTTTTAACCTCTCTTGTCGGTGATTTATCGAAGTTGGGCTCTTTTTTCCAGATCTTTCCCATTTGATGGCTTCCTTTGTAATTCTCTGATTGTTTCTTCTCATCACGTGTCACAAATCTTTTCTGTTGATCATTGCAGAGACTATTTGCCGCAAGCTAATTTCATTATCTCTGCAGTATTTCTTGATTTTTTTCTTTTGTGTAGAAAGTATTTTCCTTAAGTAGTTGTTTTCAAAATGTCTCCAGTTTGCTCTGTATTTCTTTGTTGATGATGTTTTGATTTCCATATTTTCTAAAGGTTTTTAAAGGTCAAGGCTGTCTTTGCTATCCTCGTTCTAGCTTCTTTTCTCCTGTTCCCTTCCTGATCCATGTAACATCCGAGAAATACAAAGTGGTCTACTTTTTCTATTGTAGTTCCTTCCGAATATATTTCTTCCACTTGCATGAATAAACTTTTCACTATTTTCGTATTTTCCTTGTTGATCTCCAGTCCTGTTATGCTAGCCACGGAGTACACGACATCTGTGTTTTTACTGTTGATCTCCAGTCCTCTTATGCTAGCCACGGAGTACACGACATCTGTGTTTTTACTGTTGATCTGAAGTCCTCTTATGCTAGCCACGGAGTACACGACATCTGTATTTTCCTTGTTGATCTCCAGTCCTGTTATGCTAGCCACGGAGTACACGACATCTGTATTTTCCTTGTTGATCTCCAGTCCTGTTATGCTAGCCACGGAGTACACGACATCTGTATTTTCCTTGCACGTTTTCATATTTCACGAATGAGCGCAATGTCGTCCGCAGAGTCAAGATCTTCTAAATGATCTTCACAACACATTCGAGGCAGGTATTAGCAGTACAGCATTTTCTCCTGGTCAGTTCGATGACACTTCCAAACAGGAAGAGAGATAGAATTACTTTCTTGTTTAACGCCTGTTTCAACCAGGAACCATTCACTAAATCCCTTCTCTGGCCGTCGTACACGGCTGTTATATTTAGTTTTGATGGTTTTTGTTCGTATTCCATATTGTTTCAGAGTGTTCTTCAGTCAGTCTCTTTATGTGCTCTTTAAAAATCAGTAAAGTTCAAAATGAAACGATTTTGGTTTTCTATATGTTCTTCCAGCATACTTCTTAGAGTGAAAATTTGATCAATACATTTCTTCCTTTTCTAACATTTGTATGTTCTTCTCATGCTGCAGTATCCACCACCTCGTTGATTCTATTCGTGTCGATTTTATAGAGTACTTTTGAGGCAACTCATAGAAGAGTCACAATTTTTTAATTATTGCAGCCACGGAGACTGCCTTCTTGGAACTTTAACAATGGTACCTTTCTCCGCTTTGAAAGAAGTTTTTCTTCTTTCCAGATTTGATTAAATATCCTCTTTGAGTGGTCTAAGTTGTGGAGTCGATTGTCACCTCGGCTGTTATCTTCTCCTGCGGCCGTGTTATTAGCCATAAGCTCGCTGTTGACTCTGCTTCACTCAGATGATTTCTCTCACGTTGCTGTTTATATGATTTGTGTCGCCAGCTTTACACCGCATCATGCACGAGGACCTACAATTTTCAAAGATTTGCCCACATTGTGTGTTAAGCCGACCGACACAAGCTCGGAAGAATGAATGGATTCAGAAATGTCTTGAACGACCCAGATCCTGATGGGTTTTTGTTTCCGCGTTTGGTGGCTGCTGATGAGTCATGGTTTCACTACCATACACCGGAGACCAACCAACAATCGACGCAACAAAGACACAAAGGAAGCACCAGATCTAAGAAATTTTGTGCCGCTATATCAGCAGAAATACAGATGGCTACGGTTTTCTGAGACAGCAGTGGCCTAATTTTAGCTCACTGTCTTACAATCAACAATGCATGTTACTGCGAGCCATTGAGAAGTTTACAAGGCAAAGTCCAATAGCGTCGTATGAGAAAGTGGTTCAGCCACGTGTTGCTCGTGCATAATTGTTATCTGTAGATCTGTAACCAGAGACTGGCATCTCCGCGCTCTGGGGATACCCAAATTTGCACCGACCTCTGTCCCAACACCCTCTGAAGTGTGCCCCTGCTGATAGAGCCAGTCACACGCGCTAAACTCCTTCGTTGAGAAAAACGTCCACTTCCCCTCTCCTCCACAATTTCCTATCATCCTCCTGATCCGACTGTTTTTCAAATCGATGCCGTTCTCTACATACAGCGTAACCAAGATGGCTCTTGTAATCTCCTCTTTCTCCACTCTTAGGGTAGCCTGAACTGATGCCGTCATCTACATACAGCGTAACCAAGATGGCTCTTGTAATCTCCTCTTTCTCCACTCTTAGGGTAGCCTGAACTGATGCCGTCCTCTACATACAGCGTAACCAAGATGGCTCTTGCGGTCTCCTCTTTCTCCACTCTTAGGGTAGCCTGAACTGATGCCGTCCTCTACATACAGCGTAACCAAGATGGCTCTTGTAATCTCCTCTTTCTCCTCTCTTAGGGTAGCCTGAACTGATGCCGTCCTCTACATACAGCGTAACCAAGATGGCTCTTGTAATCTCCTCTTTCTCCACTTTTAGGGTAGCCTGAACTGATGCCGTCCTCTACATACAGCGTAACCAAGATGGCTCTTGTAATCTCCTCTTTCTCCTCTCTTAGGGTAGCCTGAACTGATGCCGTCCTCTACATACAGCGTAACCAAGATGGCTCTTGCGGTCTCCTCTTTCTCCACTCTTAGGGTAGCCTGAACTGATGCCGTCCTCTACATACAGCGTAACCAAGATGGCTCTTGTAATCTCCTCTTTCTCCTCTCTTAGGGTAGCCTGAACTGATGCCGTCCTCTACATACAGCGTAACCAAGATGGCTCTTGCGGTCTCCTCTTTCTCCACTCTTAGGGTAGCCTGAACTGATGCCGTCCTCTACATACAGCGTAACCAAGATGGCTCTTGCGGTCTCCTCTTTCTCCACTCTTAGGTAGCCTGAACTGATGCCGTCCTCTACATACAGCGTAACCAAGATGGCTCTTGCGGTCTCCTCTTTCTCCACTCTTAGGGTAGCCTGAACTGATGCCGTCCTCTACATACAGCGTAACCAAGATGGCTCTTGCGGTCTCCTCTTTCTCCACTCTTAGGGTAGCCTGAACTGATGCCGTCCTCTACATACAGCGTAACCAAGATGGCTCTTGTAATCTCCTCTTTCTCCTCTCTTAGGGTAGCCTGAACTGATGCCGTCCTCTACATACAGCGTAACCAAGATGGCTCTTGCGGTCTCCTCTTTCTCCACTCTTAGGGTAGCCTGAACTGATGCCGTCCTCTACATACAGCGTAACCAAGATGGCTCTTGCGGTCTCCTCTTTCTCCACTCTTAGGGTAGCCTGAACTGATGCCGTCCTCTACATACAGCGTAACCAAGATGGCTCTTGCGGTCTCCTCTTTCTCCACTCTTAGGGTAGCCTGAACTGATGCCGTCCTCTACATACAGCGTAACCAAGATGGCTCTTGCGGTCTCCTCTTTCTCCACTCTTAGGGTAGCCTGAACTGATGCCGTCCTCTACATACAGCGTAACCAAGATGGCTCTTGTAATCTCCTCTTTCTCCACTCTTAGGGTAGCCTGAACTGATGCCGTCCTCTACATACAGCGTAACCAAGATGGCTCTTGCGGTCTCCTCTTTCTCCACTCTTAGGGTAGCCTGAACTGATGCCGTCCTCTACATACAGCGTAACCAAGATGGCTCTTGCGGTCTCCTCTTTCTCCACTCTTAGGGTAGCCTGAACTGATGCCGTGCTTGCTAGCTTATCCGTGTTCTCATTGTCTATGGCTCCCGCAAGACCTGAGCAATGGAACCACGTCAAACTGGATAAGCGAAAGCCAATAGAAGCTAGACCCATTCTCTGCGGGAGAAATGCCTCTAGATTCTCCGTAACATGTTTGGGAGTCTGTTACAAACTTCCCATGCGAGTCGTCCTAAAGCAGGATACGGTGTGATTCTATCTTCTGCTCTTCTATGTTGCTCATCTCTCTGTAAATTTCCACTATTGTCCACTGGAATAATGTTCTTTCTGTTTACAACGACAAGTGTTGACTTTATCAATTACTGTTAATATTTTATCTCATTTAATCTACGACTATTCTACGTTGAGTTGGGTCAGTTTTGTTATTCACTTCACAGACTTACTTGCTCCCAGGTTCATTCTCTCTCACTGGAAATAGTAATACAGAAGCAGCAACTTTACAGTTGAAATGATTTTAATGATGCACGGGGTGACGATGAGTCGATGAGCGATATGACGAGAACGACAAAAGCATCAACAAAATCCATGGACACAAGACTGGACATCTCCACGATATATGTTCCGGCAGAGTGCTGTCACCATCTGAACATCCTAATACACTCTATTCTACATCTATTTCACTAAACAACATTTCTAATAGACTAATCTACGTCTATCTCAGACGATGCACAAAACACAACTGTCCCTCAGTCATATGATTTCTCTCTCACCTGACCTTTTTCCTGTCATACCTTAACCGTGACCCTCGTGTAGCTGGACTCTACTCACAAACAGCTGATTACTTCAGAAGATAACTCATTTTATACAAATGTTCCAATTCTCAGATGAGTTATCTTACATCCTAACATTCAATATATAGTCCTGCTGCTACTGATGCTACCTGCAGCTCAGTTTTCATGCCCGAAGTGGTGATCTCATAGCTTCTTAATTTACTGGCAACCATTTTGTCGTTCGATAGCCTCATCCACTTATTAGGCCTAGTGTCACAGATCCGTCTGTGAAGATCACTGGGTCACGTGGTTTGGAGTGAAGTTGAATCTGTTTCTGCACCTGGTCTTCTGTCTTACACAGAGCCCAGTCCCGGCATTCACGTTTAGGTTATTCCGGTTCTAGTGGGATCTGCTCTGGATCACTGACTGCTGACATTGTCTCTTCTGGTTAAGTCATCCACGATCTCCCTCGCTTGATGCGTGTGCCCTGTGCCGGCGCTCCTGTGCTACGTCTTCACTTGCACGTACTTGTGCTTTACTGTCACGCTGGGCATATCCAACAAGTAGGGCATCGGAGTCTCCCTGCACCCCAGAACTGTCCTCATGACCTCATTTTGGATTCTTTCAAGCTTGACTATCTAAGTCGTGGACAGAATCAAAAGGCCGATGCCATACTCAACCACCGACATCACAAACACCCGCACCAGCAGGAAGATTGTCCCTTGTGGCAGACCAGCACCTGCCATGGTCTTCACTGCACTGAGTAGTTTCTTTGCTGTCTGGATAAACATGTCCACGTTGTTAGTCCGTGGGATTTACGGTATTGCCACATCCACTATGTTCTCCTGATCTTGATATTAACGACGTATGCAATGTTTGAAGTCATGAAGAAGCCGCTGAGAGACCAAAGTTTCAGAGATAACGAAGAAGTACAAGAGGTTGCCCGGCACTGGGTGTACAGTTCCCCTAAAGATTGTTTTCGCGAGAAGATGCGGAATTTACTAGAACGTTAGTAACGTTGCACTAAGCTTCGGGGCGTGTACATTGAACATACTCAAGTATAATTTGGGTTCTGTGCACATCAATGGTTACCTACTATAAGTAAGTCGAAATCGTCTATTAGTGACACAATATATTAGTGATATATATATATATATATATATATATATATATATATATATATATATATATATATATATATATATATATATATATATATATATATATATATATATATATATATATATATATATATATATATATATATATATATATATATATATATATATATATATATATATATATATATATATATATATATATATATATATATATATATATATATATATATATATATATATATATATATATATATATATATATATATTGAAGCTAGACCCATTCTCTGCGGGAGAAATGCCTCTAGATTCTCCGTAACATGTTTGGGAGTCTGTTACAAACTTCCCATGCGAGTCGTCCTAAAGCAGGATACGGTGTGATTCTATCTTCTGCTCTTCTATGTTGCTCATCTCTCTGTAAATTTCCACTATTGTCCACTGGAATAATGTTCTTTCTGTTTACAACGACAAGTGTTGACTTTATCAATTACTGTTAATATTTTATCTCATTTAATCTACGACTATTCTACGTTGAGTTGGGTCAGTTTTGTTATTCACTTCACAGACTTACTTGCTCCCAGGTTCATTCTCTCTCACTGGAAATAGTAATACAGAAGCAGCAACTTTACAGTTGAAATGATTTTAATGATGCACGGGGTGACGATGAGTCGATGAGCGATATGACGAGAACGACAAAAGCATCAACAAAATCCATGGACACAAGACTGGACATCTCCACGATATATGTTCCGGCAGAGTGCTGTCACCATCTGAACATCCTAATACACTCTATTCTACATCTATTTCACTAAACAACATTTCTAATAGACTAATCTACGTCTATCTCAGACGATGCACAAAACACAACTGTCCCTCAGTCATATGATTTCTCTCTCACCTGACCTTTTTCCTGTCATACCTTAACCGTGACCCTCGTGTAGCTGGACTCTACTCACAAACAGCTGATTACTTCAGAAGATAACTCATTTTATACAAATGTTCCAATTCTCAGATGAGTTATCTTACATCCTAACATTCAATATATAGTCCTGCTGCTACTGATGCTACCTGCAGCTCAGTTTTCATGCCCGAAGTGGTGATCTCATAGCTTCTTAATTTACTGGCAACCATTTTGTCGTTCGATAGCCTCATCCACTTATTAGGCCTAGTGTCACAGATCCGTCTGTGAAGATCACTGGGTCACGTGGTTTGGAGTGAAGTTGAATCTGTTTCTGCACCTGGTCTTCTGTCTTACACAGAGCCCAGTCCCGGCATTCACGTTTAGGTTATTCCGGTTCTAGTGGGATCTGCTCTGGATCACTGACTGCTGACATTGTCTCTTCTGGTTAAGTCATCCACGATCTCCCTCGCTTGATGCGTGTGCCCTGTGCCGGCGCTCCTGTGCTACGTCTTCACTTGCACGTACTTGTGCTTTACTGTCACGCTGGGCATATCCAACAAGTAGGGCATCGGAGTCTCCCTGCACCCCAGAACTGTCCTCATGACCTCATTTTGGATTCTTTCAAGCTTGACTATCTAAGTCGTGGACAGAATCAAAAGGCCGATGCCATACTCAACCACCGACATCACAAACACCCGCACCAGCAGGAAGATTGTCCCTTGTGGCAGACCAGCACCTGCCATGGTCTTCACTGCACTGAGTAGTTTCTTTGCTGTCTGGATAAACATGTCCACGTTGTTAGTCCGTGGGATTTACGGTATTGCCACATCCACTATGTTCTCCTGATCTTGATATTAACGACGTATGCAATGTTTGAAGTCATGAAGAAGCCGCTGAGAGACCAAAGTTTCAGAGATAACGAAGAAGTACAAGAGGTTGCCCGGCACTGGGTGTACAGTTCCCCTAAAGATTGTTTTCGCGAGAAGATGCGGAATTTACTAGAACGTTAGTAACGTTGCACTAAGCTTCGGGGCGTGTACATCGATCACACTCAAGTATAATTTGGGTTCTGTGCACGTCAATGGTTACCTATTATAAGTAAGTCGAAATCGTCTATTAGTGACACATATATATTAGTGATATATATATATATATATATATATATGTGTGTGTCTGTATGTATGTAGTATGGTATGATTTGCGTGTCTTTACGTGGGATATGTGTGTGCTTGCCAGTATGTGTGTAAATGAACATGCATAAAATCACTACTGGCATTCTTCAAAACATCCTGCGATATCATTATATAAGACTGAAGGAGACAAGTTCTAATGATTCATGTTACTGAAGTCAGGCAGATATCTTCAAGTCTCAAGCTGAAAAAAAACGAAAAAACTGAACTTTCACGAGTGTTATGTTGGAAGATCCATTTTAATTCGGAAATGATTGAAACACACAGAACGTCCTCTGCGTCGATAGTCTAATATGGGCAGAACGAAGGAAACTTGCTGATATTCACCGCATGATGTTATTCCTATAAGAAAGTACAAATTGTATAGGTAAACAAAGTGGTTATGAAAGCGTAGAAAGGAAGAACAAATGTCATCGACAGTGGTTTTATGTCAAACCACTTATATATTAGTATACTAAAAATATAATGAAGAATGATAGAGAAGACGTAGACAAAGAATATATAGACTAGGAAAAAAGTAGAAACAGCTTTATTATTTAACGACTACAAAGTTGTGACGTTTCGGCGTGAGCCTTAATCACACAAATACGCTTAGGACGAAGAATTAGAGAAAGGATATACGTGCTACAATATTAAATGGTATAGAAACTTCCACTATTTTCTTTTTGCATCAATTCTTATAACTCCTTTGTTTCTTCGATTGTTCTACCATATGTAGACTGGAAGTTTCTTTGAAAGAAACATACACTAAACCTCTAATACTATTTCTACGTACCAGTTTTTGCCTTAAAAATATGTGTATATTTCTTATATAGCGAAGTAATTAAAAAGTGAAAAAAAAAATTAGATAAATGAATAGTTGGATAGAAAGGTAGACAAACAGACAGGCGGATAGATAATTAAACACACATATACACACACAGATATCGAGAAACAGGGGTATAAATATATAGACAGAGTACGACAGACAGACAGGCAGATGGATGGAAGAAAGAATAAATGATTGGATGGATGGATGAATGCGTGGATGGATGGATGAATGGATGGATGGATGGATGGATGGATGGAATATGTTGTTTAAAAAATTATGTCAATAAGTCTGTTTTAATAAACTTCTTTTGACGCACTTTTATAGTTGGTAAGTTTGTTTCTTTTCAGCCCATACAGTTTTCAGAGACTGTTTCAGTAGAACTATATTGTGTCAGTGTTCCCTCTAAAAACGACAGTAACTCCTTCAGTAAAACTAAACCGCCATGTCCGGCAAGAAAACTGTAAGGAACCTACAACTGTTATAGAGCTAACGTTCCGTAAAGGGCAGGCTAATGATGTGTTGATTGAACCTACAAAAGAAATATATTTCCACTGTTTTCATTTTTCAATTTCCTGAAAACCATTTATGGTAAAATAAATCTTTCAAATTACTTCAGCGTTATATGAATTTTTATTAGTATTTAAAAAAATTAATATTTTATACTTTACAACTCGAAGTAATAAACTCAAATCAAGAACGACTTTATTTTGTAAATATATTTGGAACAGAAATATTAATGTGGACAAAACCAGGAAATATTACAAGGATTAGTTGAAAGAATAATAAAAATATATATTTAAAAATATATATGTAGGTGGACGGACATAAAAAAACATAACTAAAAACATAGGTTGATAGTGGACAATACAAATATAGACAAGTAGAAAAAAATAAAAGTTAGAAAACACATAGAAATATAGATAGATAGATAGATAGATAGATAGATAGATAGATAGATAATAGATAGATTGATAGATAGATAGATAGACTGATAGATAGATAGAAGGTAGATAGACAGAGTGATAGATAGATAGATAGATAGATAGATAGATAGATAGATAGATAGATAGATAGATAGATAGATAGTCAGACACACAGACAGCTATAGATAGATAGATAGATAGATAGATAGATAGATAGATAGATAGATAGATAGATAGATAGTCAGACACACATATACAGACAGCTATTGATAGATAGATAGATAGATAGATAGATAGATAGATAGTCAGACACACATATACAGACAGCTATTGATAGATAGATAGATAGACAGACAGATATATAGATAGATAGATAGATAGATAGATAGATAGATAGATAGATAGATAGATAGATAGATAGATAGATAGATAGATAGAGATAGATAGATAGATAGATAGATAGATAGATAGATAGATAGATAGATTGATTGATTGATCTTTATTTCAAAAGGGTTAAGAATTGGGCACGCAGGCCCGTCTGACATTCTGCCCAACTAGATAGATAGATAGATAGATGTTAAATAGATGAATGGACGGATGAATAGATGGGTGGATAAATGGATGAATGGAGTGCTTGGCATGACTGTTAATAAAGTTTTCTGTTATGTTGTCGTATTATGTGTATACACATAGGTATCACACATACATGTTTGTATGTACACATAAATCATTTGCACGTACACACCTACATATATGTTCATACAAATATATATGCCAATACACATATATAGACATACACACATAGCTATAAACACATATACATACCTACAACTATTCATACGTGATTATATGATGTATACACAAACACATCTTCATTTTAGGGATGCATATAATCCATCTGCTGATATAAGATATAATCCATCTGCAACAAACACATATTCATATTAGGAAGGCGTATAATCCATCTCAAACAGATATTGACATATTTTGAAGTTATAAGTTGAATATTACTTATAACCTTTACATGAGTTGGTAGGGTATTTCAAAGTTCTTCAGCTGAGTAAGAGAGCCTTCTTTGAACATTTCAGGTTTTGGTTTTGAGAGAATACAATTGCTTAACCGGTGACTGTGTTTTGGGTTAAAATTGAATAATGACCATAACTAAGGTGAAGCATTGTGCGATAGAATTTTATGAATTAAATTGGCATTGTTGAATAGGAATCTCTTCTTGAAGGGTAGAATGTCAAGACTGTTGCCTTTATCTAGATATGTGCTATGTTTTTTTAGCGAGTAAAATCTTTTTTATGTTTGATATGGAGCAACAATTCCAGATTGTGGAACAGTAGTCTAGATGTGTTTGTGTTTGTGATATGTATTATATTTTCCTAGTGTCAGTGTCAAGAAAGTGTTAAAGTTTGGCAAATTGGTAAACTTTTTGATCTATGAGTTTGGTTAGAATGTCTACATGACAATTCCAACTGAGGTGGTTGTCACTCGCGAGACCAAGGGTATTATGTTCACTAACATTCTCTATATTTAAAATTCTAGCATGGAGCTGTAGTGATGTTGCTGGTGAATTTGTCAGTTTCGGTCTTGTTGTAATGAGCATGGATTTTATTTTCTTGCTATTTATGAAGATTCTGTTGTTCCTGCTCCAGTTAATTAGACTGTTTACTTCAAATTAAAGAGCGACCCAAGATTAGTACACCCATTGTCACTAGTGTAAACTGTGCAGATGGACGAGACTTAGAAATTTTGAGGCAAACCATCTGCTGTCTATTAGAAAGAAAAGATGTACTACATTTTGTTAAGGTTGGGTGTAGTTTATAAGTTTCAAACTTTCTAACTAAGATTACATGATCAGTCATTTCAAATGTTTGTTAAAGTCAACAAAGACAGCACCACATAATGTATCATCATTTCTATTAGATAACCAACATTCTGTCATTTTTATGAGAGCTATACGGCAGGAATGTCTGGGCTTAAAACATGACTGACAGTCAACAATCAAATCATTTTCTTGCATGTCTTGTAAGATTGTTCTTTGTATGTGTTTTTCTAGGGGTTGTGACAAAGATGATAGAATGGAACGTGCTTGAGGAATTGTTATAGATAGAAAGATGGATGGATGGATAAGTGGATGGATCATTTTCTTTAAAAAATTATGTCAATAAGTTTGTTTTAATTAATTTCTTATGACGTATTTTTATAGGCTGTAAGTGTGTTTATTTTCCGTCCATACAGTGCTTCAGATATTGTTCCAGTAAAAAAGTATTATCGTCAATGTTCCCTCTAAACAGGAAGGTAACTCGTTCACTAAAACTAAACTGCTATGTCTGGCAAGAAAACTGTAAGCAACGACAGCTGTTAGGGAGATAACGTTCCGCAAGGGATATGCAAATGATTTGTTAATTTAACCTACAAAAGAACTGTAATTACAGTGTTATCATTTTTCAATTTCCTGAAAACCATTTATGGTAAAATAAATATTTCAAAATATTCCAGAGTTACATGAGTTTTTATTCTGGATTTAAAAAAACTAATATTTTGTTCACTTTCAGAATTTTATACTTTACAACTCGAAGTAATAAAGAACAATCAAGAATGATTTTATTGTGGTAATATAATTGAAAGTGACATATTACTTGTGCACAAAACAGGAAATATTAAAAGCATTCATTGAAAGAATAATAAACATACATATTAAAAAGATATATATATATATATATATATATATATATATATATATATATATATATATATATAGCTAGACAGACATAAAATAAAAATAACTATATATACACGCTGATAGTGGACATGAAATATATTCATTCATTCATTCATTTGCATGTCCCTTGCGGAACTTTGCGTCCCAAACAGCACTCATGTAGGCCTCTCGGTTGTGCGCAAGAAGGCCTGTTGCAGATCATCAACGAGGTCTTGCAGCCATCTTCGCCTTGGTCTTCCTCTCTTTCTTTTTCCCATTATTTACTCTTCCAAGACGGTCTTCTCTAGATTATCATGACTTTTAATGTGTCCAAAATATTTAAGTTTTCTCTCTTTAATCCTCTTTACTAGCCAGCCTTCTTCAAAATTAAGTTATTGTAGTATAGATATATTTGTTCTTTTTGTGTCCATGGTATTTGAAGAACTCTTCTGTAGCATTTACACTCAACGGCATTTATGTGTTTCTCTGCTATTTTGTTAAATGTCCAGGTCTCACAGGCATATGTTGCGCTGGGAAAGATGCATGCCCTTAAAAAATTTATTTTTGTGGTTTTGTCTGCTCCTATCCACATATTCTTTAGTTGTTTTACTTTGTGAAGAGCGATAGATGTCCTCCTTTTAATTTCTTTCATTGTATCTCAATTACTTGCTAATAGTGAACCAATATAATCAAAGCTCTCGAATTCTTTCAGTTTTTCATTATTGATACATATTTCAGATTATATTTTTTTTTTGTCAGCTGTCATCAACTTAGGTTTCATTGCATAAATATATAGATAAGTATAAAAAAACTAAAATTAGACAAACAGATAGAAATATAGATAAGCACGGAAATAAATATGCAGACAAAGACACATATATAGAGACTTATAGGTAGATAGATAGACCGATAGATAGATAGATAGATAGATAGATAGATAGATAGATAGATAGATAGATAGATAGATAGATAGATAGATAGATAGATAGATAGATAGATAGATAGATAGATAGATAGATAGATAGATAGATAGATAGATAGATAGAATCAAAAGAAGACCCTTAGGAACACCATTGTCAAAGATAGATGAATCTGACTTGGTTATCTTTTTAGAAAAAGAATCTGCTGTCTGTTGGAAAGAAACGATATAAGAAATCTAGACAGATAGGTGGATAGATAGATATATATGTCAATTCAAACCCAAATGCATGGACGTTCGGATGGATGGATGAATTAATGTATATATGTACGAATTTAAAGATAGACTAACGGACAGTTAATGTCAAATGACGTGATATTTAATTAGAAAATAAAATTATGTTTTATAATATGTCCTTCAAAATTACTTTGACTAAAATTGTTAACTTAAATAAAATCATCGAACATATTAATTTATCATCTTCTCTGATGGTCCTTTTTAATTTTTGAACTATATTCCATACATAGGCAGTAAGTTTGTTTCTATGAAATATATGCCAAATAGGTTTAACTATTTCATAAAATCATTTTTTTCTACTTAAAAATACAAGTATACAACTTATGAAAAGAAATATCAGTATAATGTAAACAGCAGCACATAAATAAAAATAAACAGTTCATAAGTAAGACATTCGAACATATAACACATAAATAGATAAATAGATAAATAGACAGATAGATAGATAGATAGATAGATAGATAGATAGAAATATAGATAGATAGATAGATAGATAGATAGATAGATAGATAGATAGATAGATAGATAGATAGATAGATAGATAGATAGATAGATAGATAGATAGATAGATAGATAGATAGATAGATAGATAGATAGATAGATAGATAGATAGATAAAATAGAAAGAAGACCCTTATGGAACACCATTGTCAAAGATAGATGAATCTGAATAGGTATTTTTTCTAGAAAAGAAATTTGCTGTCTGTCGGAAAGAAACGATATAATAAAGCTAGATAGATAGGTGGATATATAGATATATATGTCAATTCAAACGTAAATGCATGGATGTACTGATGGATGGATGAATTAATGTATACCAGACCTGCAAAACCTCTTAGATAAGTCGCCAAACAAAGTGAACAGAAAGGCCTTACTTTGAAGATCAAAAACACAGAGACTATGGTTATATCTAAGAAACAGAATCCACCAGCATGCAGTATTAAATTAAACGGAATTATTCTAGAGCAGGTGCAGAAATTCAAATACCTTGGAGCAGTAATAACTTTAGATGGGAAATGCAGAACAGAAATTAGGAACAGAAAAGGCTAAGCAAAGACTGCATTTCAGAGAATCAGAAACATATTAGCTAACACATCCTTATCACTGAATGTTAGGAAACGAGTCCTAAAATGCTATATTGAACCTATCTTGTTATATGGAAGTGAATCATGAACAATAGGAAATTCTGCACAAAAATCATTGGAAGCAGCAGAAATGTGGTTTATTAGAAGAATGTTGTGAATCCCCTGGACAGCAAAAATAATTAATGAAGAATATATGAGAAGAGCTGGAGAGACAAAAAACCTTGTCAAAAAGATAAGAGAGAGACAATGTACTTTCATAGGACATGCAATGAGAAGAGGGGGCATTGAAAATATTATAACAACAGGAAAAATAGAAGGAAGAAGATCAAGAGGAAGACCGAGAGAAATGATACTGGACAGTCTGATGGGATGGTGTGAGAGGAGATCACCAACTGAACTGATGGCCTGCATGAAGGATCGCGTACTCTGGAGAACATTAATAGCCAACGCAAGTCGGCAAGGCACCTGATGATGATGATGATGATGATAATGATGTACGTATTAAAAGATAGACTAACCGACAGTTAATGTCAAATGACGTGATATTTATTTAGAAAATAAAATTATGTTTTATAATATGTCCTTCAAAATTACTTAGACTAAAATTGTTAACTTAAATAAAATCATCCAATATATTAATTTATCATCTTCTCTGATGGTCCTTTTTAATCTTTGAATTATATTTCATACATAGAAGGTAAGTTTATTTCTATGAAATGTAAACAGCAGTACATAAGTAAAAATAGATATTCTATAAGTACGACAATCGAGCTATTAACACATAGATAGATAGATAGATAGATAGATAGATAGATAGATGGATGGATGGATGGATGAATAGATAGATAGATAGATAGATAGATAGATAGATAGATAGATAGATAGATAGATAGATAGATAGATAGATAGATAGAAATATAGATAGATAGATAGCAGGACAGACAGACCGAGAGACAGACATATAGATAGATAGATAGATAGATAGATAGATAGATAGATAGATAGATAGATAGATGGATGGATGGATGGATGGATGGATGTATGGATGTATGGATAGATAGATAGATAGATAGATAGATAGATAGATAGATAGATAGATAGATATCAGGACAGACAGACCGAGAGACAGACATATAGATAGATAGATAGATAGATAG
>CM019699.1:18588474-18620974 GCA_009760885.1 Achatina immaculata
AGGACCACAGGAGTAAATTCAGTAAGATTTCGGGGCGGTCTTGATGGTAGAAGCGAACTAAAAAGAAGAAGAAGAAGAAGCTTGTTTGAGAGAATTATTATTACTCATAACCCTTTAGCTTGACATGATTGGCCATTGCAATGGCTGATATTAACTATATATCAAAGGTTCAAAGGCTCAGAATAATTCACACTTCGACTTCATTGCATTCAGGACAACCACATATATGCTCCACCGCATGCCGCAGCATCCATCCAAAAGTATGTTTGCTAATAGTTCCTGTCAGATGTTGGTTGCTTACGATGCGTTTTCTGCCACACAGTTCAGATTTCCCGCCAGCGTCTTTAATTTGTCCTAGCTCCAGCAGTCTCTTCAGACCTACATTTATTCTTCCATTTCCTTCCTTCTTTTTAACGCAGTCTGTCCAACACAGCCTTGGCAATGTCCCCCTTATCCACTGTCAGCCTGCCATTTATTTTACCCTGCCCAGCAAGTCTATCTGCCACATCATTACTATGTAGTCTCGCATGCCTCGAACAGTAAAGTCACGTTGGGCTTCTCACAGTTGACTGTATTAACAGATGACCCCATTCTGTTCGAAGCAATTTCTTCTCAATCTTACGAAGTATAATTTGTATATTCGTCACAGTGACACCATTATGACCATACATCTCATGTGTTAAATGATGTATTTAGAGGTTTCTTTGAAATAGAAAAGTTTAAGAAAGTTGGGAGAAATCTTAAGATTATCTTTCTTTTCGTTCTTTTCTCTTGCATTTTTTGTTTCATACCAAAATCTGTATTTTTTAGCT
Organism: Achatina immaculata; assembly: GCA_009760885.1. Classification (NCBI taxonomy): domain Eukaryota; kingdom Metazoa; phylum Mollusca; class Gastropoda; order Stylommatophora; family Achatinidae; genus Lissachatina; species Lissachatina immaculata. The sequence goes on from CM019699.1 coordinate 18,589,287, forward strand.
TTCAAATATTGACTGTCTTTTTCCTTATACTTTTAAATAGTTTTCAGTTTTGTAAAATGTGTCCAAGGACGTCTTCAATTGTTTTTCTAGTCTTTCATGGTGTTTCTTGCTGCTTTGTTCAAAATCTGTGTTTCTTCCAATTTCTGTTTCGCCTGTTTGTTAATCGTCGAATTTTCAAAATGATACAGCACTGTCGACCTTATTTAGCACCACAATACCATTTTCTTGATATTATGTTTGTCGTCATATTTATTAGTGTTTTCTTCATGTCATAAATGTTTTCTTCATGTCATAAATGTTTTCTTCATGTCATAAATGTTTCTACATGTCATAAATGGCTGTTTTTACCTAACATATTCTTGGTTTAATTTCATGTGTGCATTTGCCAGCAACTTTTATTATTGTTCTGAAGGAACTAAACTTATTTATTTATGTCAGTGGTGGCCAATAATACAATCTTTTTCTCGACGCAGTTCATTCATTCACTTACATGTCCCTTGCGGAACTTTGCCTCCCTAACAGCTCTCCTGTAGGCCTATCGGTTGTGAGCAAGATAGCTTGCTGCTGATGCATCGATTTCAGATTATCAGCGATATCTTGCAGCTATATTGGCTTTGGTCTTCCTCTCTTTCTTTTTCCCATTATGTACCATTCCAAGACGGTCTTCTCTAGATTATCATGTGTCCAAAATATTTAGGTTTTCTCTCTTTAATTCTCTTTATTACCCATCCTTCTTCAATATTAAGTTCTTGTTGTATGGAAATATTTATTCTTTTTTCTGTCCATGATATTTGAAGATCTCTTCTGTAGCATTTACATTCAAAGGTATTTATGTGTTTCTCAGCTGTTTTGTTAAGTGTCCAGGTCTCACAGGCATATGTTGCGATTGGAAAGACGCATGCCCAGTCTTATTTTTGTATTTCTGTCTGTTCCCCTCCAGAGATTATTTAGTTGTTTTGTTCGCATTAAAATAGAAGTTTTACTCTTCGTTGTTCTTATGGACTGACATAATTTGTTTTTCCATTCCTTTTTGTGTTGTGGTCAGTAATACTGTGTCACCAGCATATCTAATCCCTGGTATTTTATAACCTTCAATTGTTATGGCATCGTAATATTCTTTGTCTACATCTTCTCTAACAATCCTACTTTATATTTTCAGTATACAAGTTAAATACGTAAGACGTAATTATGCACCCCTGACTGACCGTTTGTTTTATATCAAACCAAGTTGTTGTTTCACCATTTATTCTTACTGCTGCTTGTTGGTCTAGATACAGCAGTGATGTTAATTGTATCAAATGTGTTGGAAATCCCATTTTTTCTATTATTTCTCACCGTTTCTGGTGTTGTACACAATTAAATGCCTTTGAGTAGTCAATCACTTTGGTGGACAGAGTAAAGGAAGGTAGAGAACAGGGGATTAAGTCAATCACTTTGTTGGACAGAGCAAAGGAAGGTAGAGAACAGGGGATTAAATCAACCACTTTGGTTGGACAGAGCAAAGGAAGGTAGAGAACAGGGGATTAAGTCAACCATTTTGTTGGACAGAGCAAAGGAAGGTAGAGAACAGGGGATTAAATCAACCACTCTGTTGGACACAGCAAAGGAAGGTAGAGAACAGGGGATTAAATCAACCACTCTGTTGGACACAGCAAAGGAAGGTAGAGAACAGGGGATTAAATCAACCACTTTGGTTGGACAGAGCAAAGGAAGGTAGAGAACAAGGGATTAAGTCAACCATTTTGTTGGACAGAGCAAAGGAAGGTAGAGAACAGAGATTAAGTCAACTACTTTGGTTAACAAAGCAAAGGAAGGTAGAGAACAGGGAATTAAGTCAACCACTTTGGTTAACAAAGTAAAGGAAGGTAGAGAACAGGGCATAAAGTCAACCACTTTGGTTGGCCAGAGCAAAGGAAGTTAGAGAACAGGGGATTAAGTCAACCATTTTGGTGGACAGAGCAAAGGAAGGTAGAGAACAGGGCATTAAGTCAACCACTTTGTTGGACACAGCAAAGGAAGGTAGAGAACAGGGTATTAAATCAACCACTTTGGTTTTACAGAGCAAAGGAAGGTAGAGAACAGGGAATTAAATCAACCACTTTGGTTAACAAAGTAAAGGAAGGTAGAGAACAGGGCATTAAGTCAACCACTTTGGTTATACAGAGCAAAAGAAGTTGGAGAACAGGGGATTAAGTCAACCATTTTGGTGGACAGAGCAAAGGAAGGTAGAGAACAGGGCATTAAGTCAACCATTTTGGTGGACAGAGCAAAGGAAGGTAGAGAACAGGGGATTAAGTCAACCACTTTGGTGGACAGAGCAGAGGAAGGTAGAGAACAAGGGATTAAGTCAACCACTTTGTTGGACACAGCAAAGGAAGGTAGAGAACAAAGGATTAAGTCAACCACTTTGGTGGACACAGCAAAGGAAGTTAGAGAACAGGGGATTAAGTCAACTACTTTGGTGAACAGAGTAAAGGAAGGTAGAGAACAGGGAATTAAGTCAATCACTTTGGTGGACAGAGTAAGGGAAGGTAGAGAACAGGGAATTAAGTCAATCACTTTGTTGGACACAGCAAAGGAAGGTAGAGAACAGGTTATTAAGTCAACCACTTTGGTGAACAGAGCAAAGGAAGGTAGAGAACAGGGAATTAAGTCAACTACTTTGGTGGACAGAGCAAAGGAAGGTAGAGAACAGGGAATTAAGTCAACTACTTTGGTGGACAGAGCAAATAGAAAATGAATGGCGGACCAAGTGAGAGTCGACACAAAGATGACAGAGTTCTAGAGGACATCCCCACGTAACCGCTGAAGAACTGAATGAAGCAGAGAAAATGTGATGGGAAACAAATGTATTCAAATCTCTAGCGCTGGAGTCAAAGGCTCGGACTTGGAATAAGTTGATACAAGAAGTAACTGCTTTAAAACGTTGTCATCATCTTTCAGCAAGCAACATACAGTTGTCCGTGGGGGCGGGGAATACGGTGATATCAAATCTATCTCTCTCTCTATCCCTGTCTCTCTCCTTCTCTCACCTTCTCTATCTCTCTCTCCTTCTCTCACACTATCTCTCCCTCTCTCTCCCTTGAGCAAGCAATATAAAGTTGTCTGTGGTAAACATGGTGATCTCAAATCTCTCTCCCTCTCTCTGTGTCCCCCTCTCTCACCCTCTCTGTCTCTTTCTCCTTCTCTCACTTTCTTTCGCCCTCTCTCTCTCTCCCCCTTGAGCAAGCAACATAAAGTTGTCCGTAGAAGAAACATGGCGATCTCAAATTTATCTCTCCCTCTCTGTTCCTATCTCTCTCTCTCCTCTCTCTCCCTATCTCTCTCTACCTCTCTAACTTTCTCCCTCTCTTTCCCCCCTCTCTCTCTCTCCCTCCCTTCCTCCCTCTCTCCGTCTTTATCACTCGGCAGGCCTGCATGCCCAATTCTTTATCCTATAAAATAAAGATTATTTATTCATTCATTCCCTACTTCTCTCTTTTACTCTCTCTCAATCTGTCTTCCTCCCTTCCTCTCCCTCTCCCTCTCTCTCTCTCTTACCCTTTATCTCACCCTCTCTCTCCCTCTGTCTCACGCTTCCTCTCTCTCTCCCTAATTTTAAAAGCTAATTTGAAAAAAGATAAGAAAACGGCACACTGTCACAGAGCAATGAAATCTACTGTAGAATACAATAAAAAAAATAATATAACCATAAGGAGAAAAGAATGTTAAAATGTATGTTTACAAATATAATTAAAACAAAAAAGAGACCATCAACTAAAAGGGCGACATGACACTGTCACATTCCCTGACAGATGATAAACTGGACGACTTGCCGAATTAGCTTACATTATATGCGACCATCCCCCGTGTGGTACCCGGGATCTGCAAAGAATAGGACCACTGTACCCTACCACGCATGATCGTAAAAGGCGACTAAGGAGGGTTCAGCATAGGGCCAGCAACCCTATCTGGTAAAAAACTATCAGACTGCTACAGAAACAGAAGCAAGGGAAAAAGCAAATGCAGGTGGAAGGAGAAATGCTTATCAGGAAACTGAGCCCATGAAGGTTGTGGATGAAAGCCAGCCACTGGAAGTCCCCAGCCCGACTGCAGACCTCCTGGAACCTAAACAAAAGATATGCGACCATCTAAGAGTCGGGTGGGTGCTGGAAGATTCTCGAACATCATGAGTCCAAGACCGTAGTCATATCCACAACCTTCTAGAAGATCCAACCCCCACCCCTGGCCCTCCCTCCCCCCCCCCATATGGTTGGTAGCTGATCAGCCACTGTATGGGTCTTCTGTTATGAAATAAACACTTTGACCATTTTCTAAATGGAAGCTGAGGTGAGAAACAGTAAGATGTCTCATGAATCAGAAATCTGCTCTGTGTATCATGTTTATCGTTATCAGTGCCAACGGTTCGGCATCTCAGCAGATATAACGTCATCGATTTGTGTGCGCTGACCTTTGTCCGTCAAGACAGACATTCCACAGCAGGCATAAATAAAACGGGAGTTACTTCCCGTCGTTCAGTGGGGCAATTGTTTGCGTTGTTCGGTTTCGATCCCACTCCGACCACCCAGGCCATCTTCGGGTCGTAGGGATGATCTAACGTCACGGTGCAGTTTCAAGATTGTAAGTCACATGTGTGCCAAGTTTGATTGTAAGTCACATGTGTGCCAAGTTTGATTGTAAGTCACATGTGTGCCAAGTTTGATTGTAAGTCACATGTGTGCCAAGTTTGATTGTAAGTCACATGTGTACCAAGTTTGATTGTAAGTCACATGTGTGCCAAGTTTGATTGTAAGTCACATGTGTGCCAAGTTTGATTGTAAGTCACATGTGTGCCAAGTTTGATTGTAAGTCACATGTGTGCCAAGTTTGATTGTAAGTCACATGTGTGCCAAGTTTGATTGTAAGTCACATGTGTGCCAAGTTTGATTGAAAGTGCTCCAGGCGTTACCGCGTGATGAACTAACATACATACATAAATACATGCACACACGTTCACACACACACACACACATATATATATATATATATGCATAAAATGATTGTTAAATTACATTCAAGACAGGACCATGTAGTAGTTAGTTTGGTTAATATCTAGTATACTGTTGATGTTGATGGTCGTTAGTAGTTAATTTTGCCCTGATTTTTCAGTAATATTGATTTTTATTCCATAATATTGATCTTTTTCAGTGATATTGATTTTATTTAGTAATATTGATAATTGTTTAGTGGTTTCTGATAATTAAGAACATAGCAGTGAAGGTCGTACGATGGCTTCTGCTCCACCCACGTCAGATTTGTTGGGTAAGTTGCAGGGCACCCTGTCACAAGTGAGTGATGACTTGAAGTTCATCCGTGTGCTCTCAGCTGTAGAACGATTCAACGAGAACCCAGCAAAGTCGAAGCAGTGGTTGGTGGTGTTAGATAAACTCACGGAGGCCAGAGCTGTGGACCTGCTCGTGAAGAACTTGGTGTATCTCCGCACCACAGGTCCTATGGCGGAATTTGTCAAGCAGCGCCTCCATCTTCAGGAGTGATGGGAGGAGTTTGTTACAGTGTTATTAGCACGTTGTGGTGATCTAGAAACTCCTCAAGAGGCCTGCCATAAGCTCGCCGGCATCACACATACTCCTGGAGAGTCTATTCCAGCATTGGCTGACTGAATCAGCGTGGCAGGCAAAGATGAAGACTATGCAGCAGAACTGGTATCTCCGCTGGCGCAGAAGCAACTAGTACAGACCTTCACGGACGCCCTAATACCACGTAGTATTAAAGCTAAGTTTATCAGAGATAAACCTGCAACATTTGACAGGGCGATAGAATTAACTTTGGAGGAAAATGTAATTACTCGGTAGGTGAACCTAAGGTGGAGTTCCCGACCGAGAGTTGTTTCAGATAAAGCAGCCACCAGTGAGCTGGCGGCGGTTGATTTGTCACGTCATCCTACATCCCAGATAAAGCAGACACCAATGAGCTGGCAGCAGTTGATAGGTCACGTCATCCTACACACCAGAAGATGCAGCTGGTTTCTCTACTAGAGAAGTCACAAGGCCTGCATCGCACATTGAAACAGGTAAGGTCGACCAACAGAGGTGGAACACAAGACCCAAAAGACGTGTACGTGCACTACCACAAGAAACTAGATCTTGTTACCAGTGTGGAGGACAGGGCCACATTGCTCGTTTTTGTCGGCAGAATTCTAGGAACAGTCACCCAGGGTTAGACCTTATTTTCACATCCTCTAGGTCTGTCAAGAGGTCCGTGTCTTTTTCTCATGCTTTACCACTACTCTCGGTGGCTGCGAATCCTCCATACACCTACTTCTGTCCTTGTTTCTATTGGTCTGTGTAGAGTTGGAGCTTTATTATACACAGGAGCTAGTGTCTGTCTACTCAAGGATTCTGTTTACAGATCCTTACCTTTTGCTCCTAAATTCTTGCATGCTAGAATTAGCCTGTAGACTGTCACTGCAGCTTCCATGAGAGTAATTGGCAGAGTCTGCTTACCTATCTCTGTTGTTACGGATTCACATTGCTTTTTATGTTATTCGTAACATGAACCGTTCCGCCATTCTTGGGCGTGATTTTCTGTCTCGATCTGGTGCTGTCATAGACTACAAATCTAATACACTTAACATTCACAACAAAAAGATTCCTTTAGAGTTAGATGCACACATTGCCTCTATTCTTCGTGTCCAGCGTTCTTCTCTTCTCTTCTCTCTCCACGTTTTGTCAATCTTATTATTCTAAGGTAAAAGCCCAACCATATTACCCCTCTGTTAGTTCTTATATGGTTCAGGGTATTGAGACACCATTCTTACTGTCACAACTGGAGATAGAGCTGGTAGACTCAGTATGTGAGCTCCACACTAATCACTGTCCCGTGTTGACAGTAATTAATCATTCTAGCAAACACATCGAGCTTAAGCGTGGATGTGTACTCGGAAAGTTGACACCACCCACAGAGTCGGTGGATTCTGTTGAGCAGAATTCTGGTATTGAGGAGTCAACGATTGAAAGTCGTTATGAGACTATCGTTCGACAAGTTCAGTGCCCATGATGAACACAAGGACATAATATCCAGTTTGTTGTCACAGAATAAGGATGTCTTTGCCTTGACGGATTCCGAGATTTCTCACACCTCGAAAGTGTAGATGGAGATTGATACGGGCGATCATCCGCCAATCTCCAGGAAACCTACCGCACTCCATTAGTGAATAGAGAGCTGATAGAGAAGGCCGTCGAGAATATGTTGCGTGATGGAATCATTTCCCGCACTATCTCAGAGTGGGCGTCACCGGTTGTCTTGGTGACTAAGACGGATGGTACGCATAAGGTAAAGCTGGGGCGACCATCCCCAACTCAGCGCGTCACAGGTGGCCGATGGTGAAAGTCCTCCAGATATGGAGGATCCCTGTGAATAAGGAGTTATCCAAATAAGCAGGCGCGGACCAACTGGCGGTAGACTCAGAGAGCGAGTTGTGATAGTAGGTGGCTCTACTACTTCTATAAAGTGCCTCATGTGCTCAGTGAATGGAATACCAGGCGGGTCAAAGGCGCCTTAAAACCTCTCGCTCCCGCTGCCTTGTGGGTAGGACAGGGAGTCCAAAGGCTAGCGGAGAGTCCGTACACAAACCGACAGAAGGCACACAGGAAACCACTGTTGTAGCTCCCAAGAACAACTACGCTAATACAGAGTAATAGATTTGTCATGAATAACGTTAATGAATGTTCCTCTGGAACAGCCTCGTCCGGTAGGGCAGTTCACGAGCCACAGGTGAGGCTGTAGCATAGCCTTGTAAGTAATGATTATAGTTATTATTATTATTATTATTATTATTATGAGTATTAGTGACATGATCAGGAATATAGTTAAGAATGTATTGGGGGGCAGGATAGTAGATCAAACGGTGACAGAGAAGGGATAGTTCGAAGGACGAAGAACGGATACTCGGTACTTCAAAGACCTGATCAAAGGTAAAACCGTATCGATAGATCTGATAGATCGTGAGAGTGGTCCAGTTCAAGAGGTGCGACTTCGCGCGCACATGCAGTAGCCCAGGGGGAACAATTGACCAGTAGATCAAAGACTGAACAGAGAACGGACTAGGTCCCGAAGCAGGTAACATGAAAGAGATGGTGGACTTGTTAATGGGAGGTAACAATTAGACGACGGAGAAGAAAGCGACTAAAGCGAAGACGCTAGTTGCGACCGGTTTTGGCGTGGTCAGAACTTACGAATATAAAGAAGGGAGGAGGATTCAGAAAGGAGGAGAGGAGGGGAGAGGAGATGAGGATTCAGGAGGCAGGGGGAGGTGCAGGCAGCTGCAGGTAGAGAGAGAAGGATTCAGCAAGAGAGATGTAGAGATAGAGACATAACATTAGACTGAACCAGTGTATTAAGATGTTGTGTAGTAATTATTACATGGAAACTTCGAGCACCGAGTTTTTGTTCTATAGTGAGACTTTGAGATTATGTGCTTCAAAGAAGAATATAACGAAATGTATATAATCTTGCATATTATTCTAAGCGAAGTGATCAGCTAAACGTATTGATCATGTTTGACATAATAAAATGATGTCAGTGAAATGTTTTATGAGGCCTCATCTATAGCCATTTATGTTGTGAAACATCAATGTGTGATGTGACGAGTAAAGAGAAACATCTTGAACAATATGATAGGACCAAGAACAATCTTCTTGAACAATAAATAGAACTTCTAAGTGTTATAATGATACATAAGAAAGACATTACAGTGTTATAATCTTCAATAATACAATAGAACATCAAACAAACATTGTTATAATGGTGCCCGTGCCTATTCCCGACATTTGGGAGGAGACGACCGGGCGTAAAAGCGGCCACAATGAGAAGTATTGACTACTAGCGATCACGTGCAAGACTGTGTTGAACCGATGTGATTTAGGCAAAACGAACTGATGTGACATAGGCAAAGAACAATTGTTTCTTTTAACAGTGGTGTTATTTAGAGAACATTAATGAGACATTCACAAGGAGCAACAACATCAGCGACGGAGGGACAGTATTTTCGGCCAGGAACAAGAGATAGTTAAGTTAGGTATTAGTTTGATTGTTGTTGAAATTGCAGTGTATATGGGTTTGATTTATACTGCTGTGTTAGAATATTTTTTTAATAGAAATTATTGATTATTTCACCGAATATCTCATAGAGTGTGAATAATACAGAGATTTTTCAGAGAGAGTATTAGAGAAAATGGCAGAAACACCGGAAATAGATATACTGAAATGGGAGGTTAGATATCTGAGGAGAGAAGTAGCTAAGTTGGGTAGAGAGTTGAGGCAAGAAAGAAATATGAGACCACATTACAATTTTTATCCTAGAACAGACGTTAGGCAGACACAGAACTCTGGTTATAGAAATGAGAGAGCTGGAAGTAGAAACAAATATCAAAACTTGAGTTATAAAACCAGACAACCAGCCTACAACGACACAAGGTTTAGAGACACCAGACAACCAGCCTACAACGACACAAGGTTTAGAGACAGCTACCAGCACAACTCTTTTAAAAGAAACGATTGGCATAACTATGAGACGAAGAGGAATAAAACTAGGGTAGAATTAGTCGAGGCTGGTAGCCAGACAGTTAAGGACAGAAAAGACAGGTCAACAAACACAGTAACCATTGAAACAGATGAGATTAGCATAGGAACTGACAGCTTCATGTTAAAAGACGTATCTACTCAGTCAGGTTATATGACTAAGGATGAAGAAACAAATACGGTAGATGTAGTATTAAGAGATAGTTATACATGTATGTCAGAGACGAGGATTGATTTGAAAGAGGATCATGTAAGAGACTGCAACAATAGTCAGAGAATACTAGATAGTACAGAAGGCTCACAAGGTACAATAGGTGCAGCAGGTGTTGCTGAAATTAATATGAATGAAGAAATGGTGTCACCTGATTTTAATGATGATGTGGAGGCATCCTCAGATGATGAGGAAATACCAGAGGCTCTGTTAGCATACATGGAAGAACAAATTTCTAACATTATAGAGACATGTAAATCAATAACTTGCAGGGAGGATCAGAACAAGAATATTCATAAAGATGAGAGAATCTATGAGAGAGGATATAATAATACTACTACAGGATACAGAGAAAATAGTTTTATGTCAGGTCACAACAGGACAGCTTTTACTGACGAGAGAATCTATGAGAGAGGATATAATAATACTACTACAGGATACAGAGAAAATAGTTTTATGTCAGGTCACAACAGGACAGCTTTTACTGACGAGAGAATCTATGAGAGAGGATATAATAATACTACTACAGGATACAGAGAAAATAGTTTTATGTCAGGTCACAACAGGACAGCTTTTACTGACGAGAGAATCTATGAGAGAGGATATAATAATACTACTACAGGATACAGAGAAAATAGTTTTATGTCAGGCCAGAACAGGAGAATGTTTAATGATGAGAGAAGGTATGAGAGGGGATATAGTAACCCCAAAGGAAACAGAGATAATAGTTACTGGGGCAGAGGAACGAGAGGAAATAGAAGGCGTTAATGATGAAATATTAATGACCTTATTTTAAGGTTCCAGTATTCTGAGTATGCAGGTTCAAGATTATTGGAATGCATACTGTATTACAGATTCACCTAATGTTAAGATTACATAAATTGTTGGTGCTCATGATATATATCCATAATGGATTTGGCATTGATGATGTGAATTTTTTGCATTGCTACTAGGGTATTTTTAATGTTGAAATGCTCAGAAATTGAGAGTATTAGTAGCCTACCACTCTATGTATTTTTTTATGGTGAATAATAATGTAATATTGCATACTTTTTGTATGATGAATGAAATGCATACACAATATTTTTTTTGAGATATGGAAACAAACTTTTCATTTGTATTAAGAAGAGTAGGGTGAGATGTTTGGGTGTTGCCAGATTGTTTATTGGAACCGAGAAGGTTGTATTGTGATTATCAATACGAGGATACCCTCAACACTAAAAATGGTTGGCATAGAGGGATGGAGACCCAAGAGTTATCATGATAGAGGAGTACTTGGGGGGTAAAATAATTGAAGTCAGTTGAACAAATTTCGTGAGAATACGATGGGAGTATTCTGGTCTTTCAGGAACCAGTACATCACATTTTCACACTGAGTATGTATCAGGGAATGTGTATGAGATATCCTATGGTTGCCGCTGATGATGAGAAACGGGAGGGTTGTCGACTGAAAATTCATCATAAGGGCAATAAAGTGATTCGTTTTGAGGTTGGGCCTCAAATGTAATGACAGTATTTTTTGGTCATTTGAAAGAATGTATGCTTTTCTTTTTCTTGAGTGTGTATGAGACATCATTTTGATGTAGAAGAGCAGCTATGAATTAATGTCTTACTGGGAATTTTTTTGAACAAGATACAAATATGGTGATACATGTTTTCTTCTTATGATAATTATGAATGGTATATTGACAGAATGTGGTTACCATGTTTATGGAGATGTAGTCGGTACCGTTAACATTCTGACTTAAACAAGGGGAGGTGACCGCAAAGTGATTTTTGTTGGTACTGTGGTCCACATGGAAATATATTTCGGTAGCTCATTACTTACAAGGCACTTTGCTAGTTTTTTTTTGTAGTCATAATGTTAACAATATGACTTAAACGAGGGGAGGTATGTAGCATAGCCTTGTAAGTAATGATTATAGTTATTATTATTATTATTATGAGTATTAGTGACATGATCAGGAATATAGTTAAGAATGTATTGGGGGGCAGGATAGTAGATCAAACGGTGACAGAGAAGGGATAGTTCGAAGGACGAAGAACGGATACTCGGTACTTCAAAGACCTGATCAAAGGTAAAACCGTATCGATAGATCTGATAGATCGTGAGAGTGGTCCAGTTCAAGAGGTGCGACTTCGCGCGCACATGCAGTAGCCCAGGGGGAACAATTGACCAGTAGATCAAAGACTGAACAGAGAACGGACTAGGTCCCGAAGCAGGTAACATGAAAGAGATGGTGGACTTGTTAATGGGAGGTAACAATTAGACGACGGAGAAGAAAGCGACTAAAGCGAAGACGCTAGTTGCGACCGGTTTTGGCGTGGTCAGAACTTACGAATATAAAGAAGGGAGGAGGATTCAGAAAGGAGGAGAGGAGGGGAGAGGAGATGAGGATTCAGGAGGCAGGGGGAGGTGCAGGCAGCTGCAGGTAGAGAGAGAAGGATTCAGCAAGAGAGATGTAGAGATAGAGACATAACATTAGACTGAACCAGTGTATTAAGATGTTGTGTAGTAATTATTACATGGAAACTTCGAGCACCGAGTTTTTGTTCTATAGTAAGAAGTATGATATCGTGAGACTTTGAGATTATGTGCTTCAAAGAAGAATATAACGAAATGTATATAATCTTGCATATTATTGCAAGCGAAGTGATCAGCTAGACGTATTGATCATGTTTGTCATAATAAAATGATGTCAGTGAAATGTTTTATGAGGCCTCATCTATTGCCATTTATATGAAACTTCGATGTGAGATGTGATGAGGAAAGAGAAAGATAATGAACAATATAAAATAGAACTTCACAGTGTTACAATAATAAAAATATAACATTGTTAAAAGGCTAGATCGTCATCAAGCTACTGGTGGCAAAACTAACAAGTTCAAAATAGCAACATGGAATGTTATAACTTTATTCCAGGCTGGAAAATTAGAAAATGTAAAGATGGAAATGGAAAGAATGAAGATCAACATATTAGGAATGAGTGAAGTTAAATGAACAGGTGCAGGGAAGATAAACTCTGATAAATATACAATAATATATTCAGGAAGTGAGAAATATGAACGAGGAGTAGGAATTATATTTGATGAACAAACGGCAAGGACAATTGTAGGATATTTGAACATCTCAGACAGAGTCCTGCTAGCCCAACTGAAAGGACAACCCATAAACATAAATATTATACAACATCTGAAAGTTCTGAAGAAGATGTACAGCTATTTTATAATGACATAGAGACAGCATTAAAACACACAAAGTCACATGAAGTTACCATAGTCATGGGAGATTTTAATGCCAAAGTTGGTAAAGGAAGAACTTCAGACATCGTTGGTGACTATGAACTGGGGGAGAGGAATGACAGAGGTTATAAATTAATTGAATGGGCAAGAATACACAGCATGGTTGTAGGAAGAAATAGAGGCACTAGAGGAGACAGGAATAAAAATAATAACCAAGTTACTGAATAACATTTACAACACTGGTTATATTCCCAGTGACCTGCTTAAATCCACGTTTATAGCACTACCAAAGAAACCAGGTGCAAAGGAATGTGACGACCACCGGACTATCAGCCTCTCATGTCACATAACATACATTCCTCTGCAATATTCCTTCCATCAATCTAGAATTTCCTCTGTCTCTGTCAAGGTCTTCCCAATCTAGTCACAAATTACATTTAGCTTAGGTGTGACATTTCTCGTCAATGCCTTCATTTCTTTAAACACTGACTGTGAAAGTAAAAATCAGCAGTGTGAATTATTATTGGAGAAGAAAGAACCCGAACCGACAATAGAAGAAGTTTTATGGGCAATAAAGATTCTGAAAAATTGTAATCACCAGGATGTGATGAGATAACAGCTGAACTTATTAAAGCAGGAGGAAAGGAATGTGCAACAATCTGTCATGCACTATGTAAAAAGGTATGGCATTCAGGTAGTTGGTGAAAAGAATGGAAAAGAACTGTATTCATGGTAACTTGAAATTATGCACAAACCACAGAATAGTTTTCCTGATTAGTCATGCCAGTAAAATTCTATTAAAATCATACGTGTAGACTTCGTAAGAAAATTGAAGAAGAAGTCAATATAGTCCAAGCTGGTTATAAGCAAGAAAGAGGATCAAAAGATCATACATTCAATATAAAATTAATAATAGAGAAATGTAGAGAGTTTAAAGTGAATCTGTATTTATCATTTATAGACTATTCAAAGGCATTTGATTGTGTACAACACCAGAAACTTTGGGAAATAATGGAAAAAATGAGATTTCCAACACATTTGATACAGTTAATATCTGTGCTGTATCTAGACCAACAAGCAGGAGTAAGAATAAATGATGAAACAACAAGTTGGTTTGACATAAAACAAGGGGTCCGTCAGGGGTGCATATTGTTGCTTTATTTATTTAACTTGTATACTGAAAATATAATGAGGAATGTTAGAAAATAATTCTGAGAATAATTATGAGAAGAACAAGGAAAAAGATAAAAATGGAAATAGCAGATGAACAGTTTGGATTTGTTGAAGGAAAGGGAACACACAATGCCATTTATGCTTTACTAACACTAACAGAAAGAGCTTTAGAAGTACAGAAAGATCTCTACTTATGCTTCATTGATTACACCAAGGCATTTGACAAGGTGAAACATAGTGAAATTATTAAAATGCTTGAAGACATCAATATAGACGGCAAAGAACTTAGGATTGTAAAACATCTATACTGGCAGCAAGAAACAGCAGTTCGAGTTGAAAATAGAATTGGAAAATAGCAACGTATAAAACAAGGGGTGCGACAAGGATGTGTACTATCTCCAGACCTTTTTTCTCTGTATAGCGAGAATATTCTAAGAACGATCATAAAGTCCTAATGAGAGGGTCAGTGACTGGAATGAAAGCTACAGCAGTACACAACAGTGATGTTTAATGTTTATCAAAGCTTTATTTACAGTAAATGTTATTAAGCGGTCATGAGTTTCAATGTAATGTCCCATAAAAAGTATAGTTCTTTATCAAAACAAATGATTTGTTTTCAGTTTGAAAAATAACTATATCAGCCATTCATGCTATATGTGAGAGAGCATGATAAATCATCCATTCATTCAAATGTAATAGTGAAAGGAAAGGACAAATCAGCCATTCAGTCAAATGTTACAGCGAAAGTAAAAGACAAATCAGCCATTCAGTCAAGTGTAATAGTGAGATGAAAAGACAAATCAGTCATTCAATCAAATGTAATAGTGAAAGGAAAAGACAAATCAGCCAATCAGTCAAATGTAATAGTGAAAGGAAAAAGACAAATCAGCCATTCAGTCAAATGTAATAGTGAAAAGAAAAGACAATTCGGAAATCTTCCGATGTCTGAAGTCAGTTCCTTCTATTTGCACATTATCAGACAAGCATCAAGAAATAAACGTTTGAGTCTTGTATGGATCACTGGTATGTTTGTTACTGCCCCTGCTCTACGCTTTGTACTCGAAGCTCCGATGAGGCTAACGTTATTTGTGAAGGTAGCCTTACGTCTTTTGTTGATGATATGCAAATGGGGGCATCATCAGCAGGGCATCTTGCTTACAAAGGAGAGGCCTACAGGAGAGCTGTTACAAAGGCAAAGTTCCGCAAGGAACATGCAAATGACTGAGTCTTACGTCTTAGGATGCTGAGTGGCTGAGTGATTAGTGCACTGAACTCTCTCATGACGAAGGTCAGTGGTTTGAATCCGGGCGGGCGGCTGCTCATGTGTTCAGTTCTTGAGGTGGGCACTGGAAAGTAAAGACTGATAAGCGCTCCCGTGTCCTCTAGCGTGCCGGCAGATCAAGGAATATGTAGGAGCTAACACCCATATCCCGTGGGTCCTGCTAGGCGTGACAGGGCCATCATTTCATACATCTTCGGTGTAACGAACTACAACGAAATGAATAAACTAGCAACTTCATTTAGGAGAATTATTTTTATTTATAGTTAGATAATCGCCGCGGTGGTGTAGTGGTTAATGCACTTGCTTGCCGATCAGAAGGTCCCCGTTTCGATTCTACTAGTTTTTTGTCGGCCCGACCGGCATCGGGGCTCAAACAGGCCAAAACAAACCCCCCCCCGGACTTCCCTAGCAAAACAACCCCCCCCCCCCGGGACTTCCCTAGCAAAACAAAACACACATCCCCCCCGGGACTTCCCTAGCAAAACAAAACACCCCCCCGGGACTTCCCTAGCAAAACAACCCCCCCCCCCGGGACTTCCCTAGCAAAACAAAGGCAAAGAGGACGGGTGCTAGCGCCCCTGTCTCAAATAGTGACCTAGAAATGTGAAACCACCAAGACCCCACACCCCCTGTGACATGTAGATGGTGCGGGTCTCGGGTGCTTGTTACTTGGTTAGATGATTTACTTCCACGACAAGGATGATCTATTCATAAATTGCTCTCAGATCTTGGGATGGGGGGGGGGGATCTGAAAGGATTTGACCGTGTAGTGTGGGACCAAAATCAAGTAGCCGGTTCCATATTCTGCGCTAGCGCATATTCGAAGGCCATAACAATGAGATGTGCTTGTGTGCTCTCATGAGTAAATCAAGTGTACATCTAGGGACTCTGAACATTATTCTTTTCACAAGCTATTTCATCGCTCCCTGGTCCTTTCCAGCGCCCAAGGTGTGGGCATTATCGCACAGTTTGGGAAACACTGTTTTAGAGAGAAGGAAACATGATACGAGGATGACTGGAATCCGAAACCACGGACTCCAGTTGGACGAGCAGCCGCTTGGGACAGCATGTGAGAGGGCAACACATCGGGCATGAAGCGGTCATAAGTTGTCTTTCATATGATTTCGTGACAAAAGAGGAAAGAGACTTCGCTTCAGTGCTAAACCTTGCTTTTCTGTTATGTAAAGTTCATATGAGTATGTCAAGTGCATATACATCTTATGTTACATTTTTTTAAAAATTTGAACGATTGACTCTTGTGAATAGTATACACAATGTAAGCACTAGAGCATACGTTCATAGTGTAATCTTAAAATATGTTATTATAAAAAAAGCATATGAGCATGTGTTCAAGTTACTAATGAACATTCAAGTTGTCTTCACTGAATCCACTGGCGATGGTAAGCTGGGGGCGGCAGTAGATTCATTCATTCATTCATTCATTCATTCATTCATTCATTCAGCTTTCCGATCCATAGCGGCTCAATGCTACAGACAAGACTTGCAATCTATATACAGGCTCTCAGAGTGACAGCACAGTTCCAGACAAAAACTAATCACCGATCCAATCTTGTGAACTGGACAGTGTAGGGGTGTCCGAGAGACTGGTAGTTTGATGTGAATGAAGCACAAATAGATGGCTTGCTTTCTTTTAGCTCTTTGACCTGGAGTTTGATGCTATTTCCATCAAATCTTAGTCTTTGTTCAATGTTCTTCACATCAATTTGTGTCTGTTTAATGTTCATTTCATCAGATCTATGTATCTGTCTGATGTTTCATCTCATCAGATCTCTGTATATGTCTGATGTTTCATCTCATCAGATCTCTGTATCTGTCTAATGTTTCATCTCATCAGATCTCTCTGTGTGCTTGATGTCTCATCTCATCAGATCTCTGTATATGTCTGATGTTTCATTTCATCAGATCTCCGTCTGATGTCTCATCTCATCAGATCTCTGTATGAATCTATCTGATCTCATCAGATCTCTGTATGTGTCTGATGTCTCATCTTATCAGATCTCTGTATATGTCTGATGTTTCATCTGATTAGATCTATGTATGTGTTTGATCCCTCATCTCATCAGATCTCTGTATGTGTCTGATGTTTCATATCATCAATCTCTATATGTATCTGGTGTCTTATCTCATCAGATCTCGGTATATGGCTGATGTTTCATCTCATCAGATCTCTCTGTGTGTCTAATGTTTCATCTCATCAGATCTCTCTGTGTGTCTAATGTCTCATCTCATCAGATCTCTGTATATGTCTCATGTTTCATCTCATCAGATCTCTGTATGTATCCGTCTCATCTCATCAGATCTCTGTATGTGTCTGATGTCTGATCTTATCAGATCTCTGTATCTGTCTGATGTCTGATCTCATCAGATCTCTGTATATGTCCGATGTCTGATCTAATCAGATCTCTGTATGTGTCTGATGTCTGATCTCATCAGATCTCTGTATATGTCCGATGTCTCATCTCATCAGATCTCTGTATATATCCGATGCCTCACCTCATCAGATCTCTGTATGTGTCTGATGTCTCACCTCATCAGATCTCTGTATATGTCTGATGTCTCACCTCATCAGATCTCTGTATATGTCTGATGTTTCAACTCATTAAATCCCCGGCCTCTATACTTTTCCTTTCCTTATTCCCCTTCAAGCACCCAGTCTGAAAATATCATCTCAAAAGTCGTTGGCAGAACAATTTTTTTTTCATGTGAGATTTGAATGCACAGGAAACTCAACCTCAGGTGTTCCGAAGACCAGGTAGTATATGCCGGCAGTGCGAGGCTCACCGAACTGCACAACACACACAGATGTGATGAAAGAGGAGAAGATAAGACATCGTGCCTGGACTGACTCAAGGAAGTAGTGGAAAGGAGGGCAAGGTACTGCAGATTGACAAGGGCGCTGAGGATATCTGCTCTCAGTACTTAATAAATAAGTATCTTCGGGAAAAACTGAGAGATCTTCTTCTTCTTAGTCTTCCATCTTGTTCTTCTGTGTTCGGCTTCACCTGGACAAAGAGATGGCTGGGCCACGTGAGTACCTTTCAGCGAGGGGCCTTCATGGAGAGGAGGGGCACACAAAATGGAAGACACGTGAACTCGAAATGTTTTTCAAAGTTTTTGTTTTTAATATTATTATTTGTCGCTGGGTGTCACACACTAAGAAGTGTTTCAGTCGGCTGATGGTTCTCTCTAGTGTGAAGGCAAGTTTTCAGTAGCGGGTGTTGGCTTTAGCTTTGCTTTTTCCTTTTTGCTTGCTAGCGGCAGCCTCGAGGGTACTGCTGGAGGCGGCCCCTTTCTTGGCGAGCTCTTTCAGATGTTCGTTGAGAAAACTGTCGTAGCTTAGGTCTACGATCTTGTTGCTGGTGGTACTTATGCTGTAGCCGCTGCTGCTGCTGCTGCTGCTGCTGGCGGTTCTAGAATGACCGTGTTTGTGGATGTGCTTGCCTACCTTAACGAACTTGTTGGAGAAGTTATGGCTGTTAATTACGTCAGGCCCAGCACCGTTGCTATGGGATGTGACAATCTTACGAACTTTGACCCAATGTTGTCGATGTCTGTTATAATGGATCTCGCCGCCCAGTGGGGTTCGATGGTGGGCACTGATGTTTTGTAAGTGACGTGGCACGCTTTGAAAAGAGCTGCCGCTGTCCTCTGGAAGTGATAAATCAGAGCCTAAACTCTCTGCGTATGATGTGCCTTTCTGATGTATACCGCTCATCCCAAATGCTGGGATTGGAATGGAAGACAACACCGAAGTTCCTGCCATGTTGGTGTTGGATGTCCTCAGGTGATGGAATTCGGTTTTGTTTTCTGCAAATTTTCTGCTTGAATAATGCTCTTCGTGTGTGCGGAATTTGCTAAGATTTCCCTTGTATATATGGTAACATTCCAGACTTTTGTCACTGTCTTCGCTTTCTTTATGAACATGGCTGTTGTGGCGGTAGCTTCCACCAGCTTCGCTCACAAAGCCACCCCTGACTGGCTGGTGGTAGACAAAGCTCTCAGTGGCTACGGAAGGGTCGGCCCCTCGCCTGCTACTAAACGTGTGGATTCGTCCGCGTGGCAGAGATGATGCAGTGTGTTCGGCTATTATATTTCCTATGGAATCTTCCGATGACGCGAGCATTTGTTCGAGGTATCTTGTAGATCCGTGGGGCCGAGAGAAGTATACCTGTGTAGAGAGAACATAAAACACTTTCTAATAAACTTCTACAATCTCAGAGTATGTTACAGTCAGCAAATTTTGGGACAGAAAAGAGATACAAGTATCTACTGTAACACAATCAAATCTTGATTGCTCTAATGGACTAAGTGTAACTTAACTCACTCAGTCATTTGTATGTCCTTTGCGGAATTTTGACTTCCTAACAGCTCTCCCGTAGGCCTCTCAGTTGTAAGCAAGATGCCCTGCTGCTGATGCATCCATTTGCAGATTATCAACGATGTCTTGCAGCCATCTTCGCCTTGGTCTTCCTCTTTTTTTTCCTGTTATATACCCTTCCAAGACGGTCTTCTCTAAATTCTCATGACGTTTAAAGTGTCCAAAAATATTAACGTTTTCTCTATTTAATCCTTGTTACTTGTCAACCTTCTTCAATATTAAGTTCTTGTAGTATGGATATGCTTGGTTTTTTTTTTTTTTGGGGGGGGGGTCCATGTTATTTGAAGAACTCTTCTGTAGCATTTACATTCACAGGCATTTATGTCTTTCTCAGCTGTTTCTGCATTTAACCTAACAGAGCAAAATCTTGAATGTTCTAAATGCCCAAGTGGAACATAACTGCAAGGGTAAATTTTGTCTTTCTTGCTAGAATACCAAGGAAAAACTAAGCTAAGTGTATAGTTTTCATATATTTTTCGCTGTTTGTATATGTTGTGTTGTTTTTGTATGATGATCCTTGAAACATGCTTTTCATCGAAATATTGGATTGTTGTATGTTCTTTGTTTGTATGCGCACATCTTGCTTTCTACCATTCTTGTTTCTACCTACTTTCCTTGCTCTTTCTATCTCTCTGTAAAACTGAACCATACGCCTCCATCTACTTTCAATGTACTTGGCAGAAAAACAGTTCAAGTTCTTTACAGCTTTCCTCCTTATCCGCGACTAGTCGGTTTCAAGCTTTGCCGTGAATGGTTGAAACCGTGGATTATACCGAACCCTAATAATATACGTTTTTAAACATATATACGTGCTTATGATACAGTTTAATTTAAAAATTATGCGCATTAAAAATACGTTAATGCTTCTCTTTGGTTTGTTAGAACTGTCAGTATCAATATTTTCACGTTGTGGGGGGGGGGGGACTATATTAAGCCGTATAAATGATACAAAGGTCTATACAGTAGATGTCGCGGCACAGGGAGTGTCGATATTGTTTATATGGTGCATGTTATAGCCTGATTGTACGAGCAGGGACTGGGGAAGGCAGGCAGGCGAGCGTGCCAGAAACTTAAGAATTCAAACTGATGACTGTGTAATTATTTTGGATACTTTTTTTTTGTTGTTGTTTTTAAATAAATTCAATATTTTCAAATAGCGAATACGGGGAAGCGGTGGGAACTACTAATGTATAACAAGAGATGAAGCTGTGGACGCGATGTTTTCAAATGTCAGAAGATTTACTCATCCGCAGATGTCATCTGTCTGCAAGCTTCTTTCTTGCTTCTTCATTTTCTTGAGAAATCAGCGGTTTCCACTTTGTTCGCGGTTGTTGGCCGAGTTTAGTTCATCAGTTTTCAACATGGTGAGCAAGACGAATCTATTTTGTTCATCAAAACTAGCTAGCGAGAGTTGGTCTAATGCCTATACTCCCCCCCCCCCCCTGGGGTCCCAGGCAATGTTCCTAATCCTGGCCAAAGTCTGTCGGCCTTTGTTAGTCGTCGTCGTCATCGTCATCGTCATCGTCATCATCATCATCATCTTCTTCTTCTTCTTCTTCCTCTTCTATGTAATCAGTGAGACAGACTACCCCACGAAAGGGCTGACATTTTCAAAGAAGTAATCTAATGACAGTTCTCCTCTTTCTAAAGCGTGTCTCAAAGTAATGAACAAAATAAAAATAGCTGGTCTTGAAAACTGATAGACACGGAAGAGAAAACAGTATGAGAAACGTCTTGAAAGATATCTAAGAGAAACGTTGTGAAAGATATATAAGAGAAACGTGAAAAATATCCAAGAAAAATGTTGTGAAAGCTATCTAAGATAAACGTTGTGAAAGATATCCAAGACAAACATTGTGAAAGATATCCAAGACAAACATTGTGAAAGATATCCAAGAAAAACATTGTGAAAGATATCCAAGACAAACATTGTGAAAGATATCCAAGACAAACATTGTGAAAGATATCCAAGACAAACATTGTGAAAGATATCCAAGAAAAACATTGTGAAAGATATCCAAGAGAAACGTTGTGAAAGATATCTAAGAGAAACGTTGTGAAAGATATATAGAAGAAATGTTGTGAAAGATATCTAAGAGAAACGTTGTGAAAGATATCTAAGACAAACGTTGTGAAAGATATCTAAGAGAAACGTCGTGAAAGATATCTAAGAGAAACGTTGTGAAAGATATCTAAGACAAACATTGTGAAAGATATCTAAGAGAAATGTTGTGAAAGATATCTAAGAGAAACGTTGTGAAAGATATCCAAGAGAAACGCTGTGAAAGATATCCAAGCGAAACGTTGTGAAAGATATCTAAGAGAAACGTCGTGAAAGATATTTATATAATAAATATATTTTCTCAGAACAATTCCCCGTCCATGGACATTGCTCATGTAATTTATGTTTTTGATAAGAGCCATCTATTCAAATATTTTTTTTTTAATACAACAACTTGATGTATGTAAGCTCAAAATATTGGCATAAATTTTCATTATAAGAAAGCATCATTTAGCATCTCTGGTAATTTTCAAGGTCAAAACCAGGGATTGAGTTCACCGATAATTGCCGGTTGAGTACCGACCAAAAACGAAGGAAAAAAGAAACGAACTTTCTGGAGGTCGTCGGTTACTGTAACCGGTTTATATTATTAAAAAAAAACCTAGCAAAAAGTAACAAGCGAAATAGGCTGGAGGATAATACGGCAACCCAGTAGACTAATAACGCTAAACTTGCTTGGAGGAGAATTAGCGAGTTTTGACTTTGGTTCGGCACGTGAGCATTTTGTAAAGATTAAATCTTGCTGTTGGTAAGCGAAAAACCAACATTTACTCTCTCCGCTGATGTTTGGCAAAGTCTTAGCGCGATTAGTGACCAAAACTATCTGCTTTGTTCTCTTACTTTGTCTTACGAGAGCCTCGCTACTTCTCCTAACTCTCATACTAGGCAAGATATAAAGATAGTCCCATAGCAAATGCCGTAGTGGATGAAGTGTTAGAGACCTCATTATGCTGGGCCATCAGTGTATGAGGTAGGGTGGCCAGTTCCTTTCCTCGCTGCCTTTCCTTTCCTGATTTTCTCTGGTACCCATTTTACGAGGCTGGGTCGACTTCGGGGCCGTATTGGTTGGAAAAAAAAAAAACGACCCCGCTCAGCTGGCGATTCGAACCCTAGACCATTCGGTTGCTGGACGAGTGCTCTAACCACTTCACTAGCCGATCCGCTCGATGTACATGCATTTATATTTTGTTATATTTTATCACACCCGTTATGCTTTATACAGTGAAATGACGTCATGTCTACAAATTCAGCATTTAATAGCGGGTTAAAATTACCAACTCACAATTTTTTTTAAACCAGAACAATGTGATTGGAGTTATTTAACTCGTCCAATCCTGAAATAAACTTCCATGCTCTGCCAAAATAAGCTTCTGTGCGGTGCGAAATTTTGGTACAAAGAAGCTGGAAGGTCTTGTCTTGTCTTGTCTTGCCTCCCCGTAACTGCGAGCTGTTGTTCTTTGCAGCCGATGCTGTGGAAATGTTGAGGCACAGCATCGTATCGGCGTGGGGGCGGGTTATGGCAGCTATTTTTTCAGTCACGGAGAGCAGCTAAAAAGCAGGGGGTGTGCAACGCTTCTTTAGCAGACTCCACCACCATGGGGACTATGGCAATCCCTGCCCCGTTAGCCAGGCTGGTCTTGATCAGCTATGGTTCGCTAACCCTGACTCTAGCATATCGGCTATGGGTCGCTAATCCGGACGCTAGCATATCAGCTATGGGTCGCTAACCCTGACGCTAGCATATCAGCTATGGGTCGCTAACCCTGACGCTAGCATATCAGCTATGGGTCACTAACCCTGACGCTAGCATACCAGCTATGGGTCGCTAACCCTGACGCTAGCATACCAGCTATGGGTCGCTAACCCTGACGCTAGCATATCAGCTATGGGTCGTTAACCCTGACGCTAGCATATCAGCTATGGGTCGCTAACCTTGACGCTAGCATATCGGCTATGGGTGGCCGATTATTCCTCTGACAGCTTCTTCACTCCTAAAACTGAAAGGAAGTTACTCTATAATTTAAAATTGTGGGTTGGATTAGAAATGTGAGTTTTCATTTTATTCAGACTGTGTCTAAATATTTGCTCTAAGCAATGATTCGCACAGGCGTGTAAGATCTATCAAGCCAGCTAAAGTGTTGCTTTTGGACTGTAAGAGTTAAACCAAAAAAAAAAAAAAAGAACTTTGAAGTCCGTCAAACTGATCTTGGGAGTTAAAGAGTTAAAACTGTAAAACTTGCAACATATAGCTCTGCCACTGGAAGCTTAATTTTCACAACATGCATTCCCTTATTTGGCTTCATTGTTTTCTTCATTGTCTTCTGTCCCATATCAAGGACCGGGAAGTCCCCATCACTTACGTCTAGAAAGGGCCCGCTCAACGACCTTGACGTGTAAGAGGCTTTGTTGCCGCCATGTTGGCTGCACTGCCGGACATCAGGCCTCCAGAGGCTGTGGTAGGAAGCTGGGTAAGGGAAGTCCCGGATTATGTAAGGTTCTGGTCTCTGTCGAAGACTGAGGACATTAAAAAAAAAAACAGTGGTTACGTTTTCCCAGACAATTATCAAAGGATATTTATTTCAATGTTTATGAAGAAAATAATGTTTAGTTTTTCTGGGCAAAGATGGGCTACGTTTCAAAGTCTCCATTTGAAAGACTGACCATACAAGAAAAATGATGAGAAATATGCGTTTCTTCTTCTTCTTCTTCGTCGTCGTCGTCTCGTCTTTCTCTTCTTCTTCTTCTTCTTCTTTTTCTTCTTCTTCTTCGTCTTCTTTTTCTTATTCTTCTTCTTCCTTTTCTTCTTCTTTTCCTCCTTTTCTTCTTCCTCCTTTTCTTCTTCTTCTTCCTTTTCTTCTTCTTCTTCTTTATCTCAGTAATCTAACCAATGAGAGTCCAACAACCTTATCCCCACAGTTTTACACCTGTTCTCCGATGTAGCGGAAAGGTTTTGGGTCCTTATGTCTCTGGAGAGAGTCAAACTTTACAGGACTTGTCCTGGAATCTGGAGACCATTTTGACACCCAAGGAGTATAATCTGAGTGGCTCCAAGTTATGTGGGCGACTTGAACTGTGCAATGTCCTGTTCGGAGCCTGAGTAGTGTTGCTTTGTTGTGATGTAGTGTTGCTTTGTTGTGATGTAGTGTTGCTTTGTTGTGATGTAGTGTTGCTTTGTTGTGATGTGACAGCTTTAGAATGCGGTCTTCAAGGAATTTACTTTCTGTTATTTGTCTCTACCCGTTGTGATTTTTTTCGTTTGGTGAACATTTCCGCCTTTTTTTTTTTGTGATGACCAATGTGTCAGTTGTTCTTTTTTCCTTTGCTTTTGCGTTTGCAGTTTGTCACCTGTCGCTTTGTCTGATGGTACGCTTTGGTGCCTGCAGTTTGTCAGATGTCACTTTGTCCGGTGGTACGCTTTGGTGCCTGCAGTTTGTCAGATGTCGCTTTGTCTGATGGTACGCTTTGGTGCCTGCAGTTTGTCAGATGTCGCTTTGTCTGATGGTACGCTTTGGTGCCTGCAGTTTGTCAGATGTCGCTTTGTCTGATGGTATGCTTTGGTGCCTGCAGTTTGTCAGATGTCGCTTTGTCTGATGGTACGCTTTGGTGCCTGCAGTTTGTCAGCTGTCGCTTTGTCCGGTGGTACGCTTTGGTGCCTGCAGTTTGTCAGCTGTCGCTTTGTCCGGTGGTACGCTTTGGTGACTGCAGTTTGTCAGCTGTCGCTTTGTCTGATGGTACGCTTTGGTGCCTGTACGCCTTGGTGCCAGCGGCTTGTCATCTGTCCCTTTGTCTGGTGGTACGCTTTGGTGCCTGCAGTTTGTCAGCTGTCGCTTTGTCCGGTGGTACGCTTTGGTGACTGCAGTTTGTCAGCTGTCGCTTTGTCTGATGGTACGCTTTGGTGCCTGTACGCCTTGGTGCCAGCGGCTTGTCATCTGTCCCTTTGTCTGGTGGTACGGTTTTGTGCCTGCAGTTTGTCAGCTGTCGCTTTGTCTGATGGTACGCTTTGGTGCCTGTACGCCTTGGTGCCAGCGGCTTGTCATCTGTCCCTTTGTCTGATGGTACGCTTTGGTGCCTGCAGTTTGTCAGCTGTCGCTTTGTCTGATGGTACGCTTTGGTGCCTGTACGCCTTGGTGCCAGCGGCTTGTCATCTGTCCCTTTGTCTGATGGTACGCTTTGGTGCCTGCAGTTTGTCAGCTGTCGCTTTGTCTGATGGTACGCTTTGGTGCCTGTACGCCTTGGTGCCAGCGGCTTGTCATCTGTCCCTTTGTCTGATGGTACGCTTTGGTGCCTGCAGTTAGTCAGCTGTCGCTGTGTCCGGTGGTACGCTTTGGTGCCTGCAGTTTGTCAGCTGTCGCTTTGTCTGATGGTACGCTTTGGTGCCTGTACGCCTTGGTGCCAGCGGCTTGTCATCTGTCCCTTTGTCTGGTGGTACGGTTTTGTGCCTGCAGTTTGTCAGCTGTCGCTTTGTCTGATGGTACGCTTTGGTGCCTGTACGCCTTGGTGCCAGCGGCTTGTCATCTGTCCCTTTGTCTGATGGTACGCTTTGGTGCCTGCAGTTTGTCAGCTGTCGCTTTGTCTGATGGTACGCTTTGGTGCCTGTACGCCTTGGTGCCAGCGGCTTGTCATCTGTCCCTTTGTCTGATGGTACGCTTTGGTGCCTGCAGTTTGTCAGCTGTCGCTTTGTCTGATGGTACGCTTTGGTGCCTGTACGCCTTGGTGCCAGCGGCTTGTCATCTGTCCCTTTGTCTGATGGTACGCTTTGGTGCCTGCAGTTAGTCAGCTGTCGCTGTGTCCGGTGGTACGCTTTGGTGCCTGCAGTTTGTCAGCTGTCGCTTTGTCTGATGGTACGCTTTGGTGCCTGCAGTTTGTCAGCTGTCGCTTTGTCCAGTGGTACGCTTTGGTGCCTGCAGTTTGTCAGCTGTCGCTTTGTCCGGTGGTACGCTTTGGTGCCTGCAGTTTGTCAGCTGTCGCTTTGTCCGGTGGTACGCTTTGGTTCCTGCAGTTTGTCAGCTGTCGCTTTGTCCGGTGGTACGCTTTGGTGCCTGCAGTTTGTCAGCTGTCGCTTTGTCTGATGGTACGCTTTGGTGCCTGTACACCTTGGTGCCAGCGGCTTGTCATCTGTCCCTTTGTCTGGTGGTACGGTTTTGTGCCTGCAGTTTGTCAGCTGTCGCTTTGTCTGATGGTACGCTTTGGTGCCTGTACGCCTTGGTGCCAGGGGCTTATCATCTGTCCCTTTGTCTGGTGGTACGGTTTTGTGCCTGCAGTTTGTCAGCTGTCGCTTTGTCTGATGGTACGCTTTGGTGCCTGTACGCCTTGGTGCCTGCAGTTTGTCATCTGTCCCTTTGTCTGGTGGTACGGCTTTGTGCCTGCAGTTTGTCAGCTGTCGCTTTGTCCGGTGGTACGGCTTGATGTTTCATTTAAGTAGGAATTAAGTGTTCGCTTACACACCTTTATGTGGAAGGCTGTGTTGGGACTTAAGATGATTGTTTTAGATTTCTTGTACTGCAACCAGGTCATGTGAATCAGAGTTGTCCCGCCTTTTTGTAGGCAACTGTTAGTAACAGGGTCTTGCCTGGACAGCAGGGCAGTACTAGATATGGTTCTCACGGTGGTGGAGTCTGACAAGCAGCTCACATGTGTGAGTCCAGTCTGGGTCTTCAAGACCTCTCCCATGATGTCTGTGTTCCAGCATATCAAGCTGCACGACCAGGTAGATAGTACCTGCTCAAAGCGCTAGAGAGAAGACACAACACCAGAATACCTAAGTCTGCTCTGTCAATAATAAATCTACAAATGAGAAGATGGTTGCCTGCTTGTTGGTTGCATCATCAGCCTTAAAAATGTCTATTTTCTTTTGGGAAGATAAATATTTACCTTTCTCGTGCCTTGTGCCTGCAAATAGAGTAAAAAGAACAAGAAAGAAAGTTAGGGAAATGTCACTTTTGGCAAGTATCTTGTCACATTCTTTACCATAATTA
Organism: Achatina immaculata; assembly: GCA_009760885.1. NCBI lineage: Eukaryota > Metazoa > Mollusca > Gastropoda > Stylommatophora > Achatinidae > Lissachatina > Lissachatina immaculata. Next base: position 18,617,211 of record CM019699.1, read on the forward strand.
TCGCTGTGCTTCCTCTCTCTCTCTCTCTCTCTGTCTCTCTCTCTGTCTCTCTCTCTCTCTCTGTCTCTCTCTCTGCACCTTAAACCTTTCTTTCTCTTAATTTTCTTTCTCATTTATTGCATTTGTAACTTTTAATTCCTGCTCTCCTCACCTTTTATAGCTCCCTCTTTTAATTCCTTGCTCTCCTCACCTTTTATAGCTCCCTCTTTTAATTCCTTGCTCTCCTCACCTTTTATAGCTCCCTCTTTTAATTCCTTGCTCTCCTCACCTTTTATAGCTCCCTCTTTTAATTCCTTGCTCTCCTCACCTTTTATAGCTCCCTCTTTTAATTCCTTGCTCTCCTCACCTTTTATAGCTCCCTCTTTTAATTCCTTGCTCTCCTCACCTTTTATAGCTCCCTCTTTTAATTCCTTGCTCTCGCCTCCTTTTGACATCTTTCTTGCTTTCCTCTAAAATTCCATGATTTTTACATCTGGCTACTTTTCCTTTCATAATCCACAGTGCTTTCCAGTGAGCCCCTTTCCTTTCAGTCTTTGCATGACTTCCTCATTATCATTCTTAATTTTTGTCTTCATACTTAAAAAGAAGCTTAAACTAAAGAACTAAAGAATCTGTGGAGAGGAAAAGGCAGAACTACAAAAATAAGATCTTTAAGGGCATGCATCTTTCTCATCGCAACATATGGCTGTGAGACCTGGACACTTAACAAAACAGCTGAGAAACACATAAATGCCTTTGAATGTAAATGGTACAGAAGAGTTCTTCAAATATCATGAACATAAAGAAAAAGAAATACATCCTACAAGAACTTAAGTAGGTTGGACAGTAAAGATGATTAAACAGAGAAAACTTAAATATTTTGGACACATAAAACATGATAATCTAGAGAAGACCGTCTTGGAAGGGAACATAATGAGACAAAGAAAGTGAGGAAGACGAAGGCGAAGATGGCTGTAAGACATCGTTGATGATCTGCAGATGGATGCATCAGCAGCAGGGAATCTTGCTTACAACCGAGAGGCCTACAGGAAAGCTGTTAGGGAGGCAAAGTTCTGCAAGGAACATGCAAATGACTGACTAACTGTTTTAAAAAGACGTCTGTGATAAAATCATAGGAAATCAGTTGGTCTGTCGCCCAGGCTTTGAAGTTCATGGTCTCAAGCCATGGTACACAAACCTACAGAAAAATGTCATTAACTCAAAAACAGAACTGACAGAAAGAAAGACAGTTATTATTGGATTAACAAATCTGCGAGTTACTGTTGATGATAGATGCCCGTGGTTTGTATACCCAGCTAATCTGCAGCAGGGTTCAAAAGTAAGTCTTAAAAGATCCTTAAACAGCAAGTAGACCTCTCTCTCTCTCCCTTCCTCCCTCCCTCTCTCTCTCTCACCCAACCACCCACCACACACACACACCACACATACACACACTCCCTCTCTCTCTCACACACACACCCACCACACACACACATACTCTCCCTCTCTCTCTCTCACACACACACACCCACCACACACACACCCACCCACCACACACACACACTCCCTCTCTCTCTCTCTCACCCACCCACCCATCACACACACACAAACACACCCACCACACGCACACACTCCCTCTCTCTCTCACACACACACCCACCACACACACACACACTCCCTCTCTCTCTCTCACACACACACACCCAACACACACACACTCCCTCTCTCTCTCACACACCCACACACACACTCCCTCTCTCTCTCCCACACACCCACATAATGACTACCTACCGTCTCCTCAGTGTCCAGTACTTGCAGGAAGATATACACACCAGAAGTAGAACAAGAAATGCAAAGGCTGCCAGCCCTGTCACGTGACTGATGTCCATTGATGGGGAGCTGTTGTTCTGAGAAATATACGTATATTTATTACTTAAATATCTTCATTCAGTTATCACCTGTTCGTTCGTTCGTCCGCTTGTTCGTCCATCCATCCATCCGTCCGTCCATCCATTCATCCATTCATCCATCCATCCATCCATCCGTCCGTCCGTCCATCCATCCATCCATTCGTCCGTCCGTCCGTTCGTCCATCTATCCGTCCATCCATCCATCCGTCCGTCCGTCCGTCCGTCCATCCATCCATCCATCTGTCCGTCCGTCCATCCATCCATCCATCCATTCGTCCGTCCGTCCATCCATCCATTCATCCGTCCGTCCATCCATCCTTCCGTCAGTCCATCCATCCTTCCGTCCGTCCGTCCATTCATGGTCAGTCCAGCCTGATAAGAAATGGTTACCTGAGGTTTCGATTAGAAAAAAAAAACAAAGGCAGCCAGGATAGGTGCTGGCATCCCTACCTCTAACGCTGTAGTGTTGTAGAAATATGAAGGTATTAATACCTCACTCACCAGCAGCATGCAAATGTTACTATATATATACTTTATTCTCATATACTGTCCGAGGGTCTGTCACTCTTGCTTAACAAGTCAGCCGCTAATTTCATCCATATATTTCGTCTCTATCCAATCATTATCAAGGCACTGTTATGCGTAACTTACCACCTGTGAATTATTTTTGTTTGCGTCATCCGCACACACCACTGGAGGCGGGCACTCGGTGAACAGTCTTGAATCTGATTGGTTATGGCACAAGGAAAAGGCGGTGCTAGTAAAGTTAAGCTTCATTTCGTCTAAAGACTGACACTGCCATCGTATGATGTAATCACCGGCCGTTTCACATCGGAACCAAGCTTTGCAAGATAAACCTGGGCTGGATGATGTAGATGGACACGGACTGGCAGCTCTCCAGCAGGCGGGGTCTTCTAAATTTGAGGCCATTTTGATAGTAATGTTGTCCACTATAACACGTTTCTTCTATCGCCTGGAAAAATAAATTATTGAAAGTTCATATGAATGAAAAAAATCATATACAATAATTATTTGTTTTATACAACAGGCGACCCCTCCCCTCACCCACCCCATGTAGTCAGAGATAGTTCCAAGCGATGTCTGCTCCCAACTACACGGTTTACTAATCTACATAAAACTGCTCGCCTTACAGACTTACACGCCTCTGAAGTTTGTGCTATAGCCATCGGAGAAGTTGGCATTGTATGAAGATCAGCCTCTAACAGTTTTTTCTGACTTTCAAATTATGCCTTCTTAAAAGCAAGACTATTCTTTACAACAGTCTTAAAAAGACTTCTGTGATAAAAGCATAGGAAATCAGTTGGTCTGTCACCCAGGCCTTGAAGTTCATGGTCAGCCAGAGGTATCTAGATCTACAGAAAACTGTCATTAACTCAAAACAGAACTGACAGTTAAGAACAGGATATTGACTGACTGTCAAGGATTCACATACCTTGGTGGTGTAATAGCAGCAGATAGAGACACTAGTAAAGAAGTCTAGAACAATAAAAGCTTGATCAGCGTGGACTGCACTCAGCCATATCTGGAGGTTCAGATAAGCCAGAAAAACAAATGAAGGACAGGAAAGTTGTAAGTGTTGTACTGTTCGAGGTTGAGTGCTGGAAAATGACACAGGCAGTTGCACGTATATCTGACGCTTTTCAAATCAATTGTGTAAGTAAGATCAAGTGAGTGTTCTGGCCAAATCTTACATCTTACATCCTTCTCGTGCCGTTACACGTCACACAGGACATGGTAGTTCGCCAAGTTTTCCTGTTCTCGTTGAGTTTTTCAACCTCATCAAGGGATGTTATTGCCCACTAAACTGGCTTCTCTTAACAATGTCCTTTTTAGAGTTTAACGTGGTAGATCTCC